>JAWPHD010002575.1:0-250192 GCA_037043455.1 Cyrtodaria siliqua | reverse complement strand
GGGTGTAAAGTGAAAATAAATTATTGATTAATCAATCGAGGTGCACATTTTAATGCTTGATAAAAACTTGATAAATGCTGTGTGTCCCTTTAATAAATAAAAACAATTAGTGTATGATGCAATTTAATTTGTTATAATAATAATAATAATAATAATAAATTCTTTATTTCATGAAGGTACAACTCATTAAGATTATACAAACAATTGCACAACACTTATCTTCCATGAGGCCTTCTGATAACAACAGCAACTTATAAACAATAGCAAGTGAATACATGCACGTAACATTAATAATATGTTTCAAGCTGGCATTCAAAACAAGTATTCACTATTAACACAACTTAATTTGAGCAGAACACCTGTTATCTTGAAATAGAAATAATTTATAATTGTGTTTGAAAGCATAAATAGAAACAGAAGTCCGGATATTTTCTGGGATTGAATTCCAAGTCCGCATGGCAACATAGGTAAAAGATTGTTTTAAATATTCGGATTTAGGTCTAGGATGCCTAATGTCATGTTTAATGCATGATCTTAAATTATATCTGCTATTTTCAGAAAATGTTATTAATTTACTTATGTATATTGGTGTAAGATTATGAATTGCTTTATAAACTAAAACACCTACTTGAAATTTACATCTTGTTTCAAATGACATCCAATTTAACTCATTGAAAAGATTTGCAGAAGGTGTATGTAAAGGTTTTATCAAAATCCAGCGTGCGATGCTTTTTTGTAAAGTAACAACCTTTGTAAAATTTAATTTAGTACAATTACTCCAGAGGATAGATCCATAATCAAATATTGGAACTAAATATGCATTATAGAATAGCTTTTTCATATCAAGTGTCAAATATTTAGATATTCGTCTTAAAAGAGTGAATTTACTCGATATATGATTACAGACTTTGCTTATCTGAACATCCCACTTTAGATGTTGATCTATTGTAATTCCGAGAAGTTTTTGAGAAGACACTGATTGTATCAGGCAATTATCTATCGAAAGCGTGAGTTTTCGAGAATGGTTTATTTTATATTTTGAACCTAATAGCATACATGTTGTTTTTGTAGGATTTATAACCATGTTATTTATAGTGCACCATTTATTTATGTTATTTAAGTCAGTTTGTAATTTGTTCTCAATGGATGACACATCCAGCCCAGTGTTATGTAATACCCTTTATATTTGGGATGTTTTGATGTAAATATTTGAAATAAAATGTTTTAAATCAAATAAATAATTCATTTAGATATCTGACTTGTTACATATTTTTTACTTAGTCATGAAAGATAATATTTAAGGCCTTAATATGTACCTTAAATGTTTATTGTTTACCATTGAAAGGTGAGGCGGCATATGGTGTTAGTTATCTGTGCGTCTATATCCTTCCACAGTTTTTAACCAATCTTTTCGAAACTTTACATGATCTTTATCTATGATGTCTAGAGGGGCATATCGATTTTGCATCAAAATAAAATTTATTTATGAATATATATTCTTGCATAGTACAATTTTCCACGGATTGTTTTCAGTGTGTTCATTCAAGTCCCATGGACATATTGAGTTATGGAGATGTTCGGTTGCCTTTTTATATTTGTATACATTCTCATCTTCACCTCTCACCGCTGCGGGTTCAATTCCCACTGGGAGCTCAACTTGCAGGTGAGAAAGTGTCGATTCTTACAGATAGCAGTAAGTACACAGTACTGGTTCTACCCAGGAAATATGGCCTAAAATGTGCTTTAATGACATAAAACACAATTCAACTTTAAAAATATAAAGTAAAAAAAATGGCCTTCTTTATTTTCCTCCGATGCTATCAGTATAAGTATTACGACAGTGTTTCTGTCTGATAAAAAATTCATCTTAGGTTTCAACCGACAAATGGTCTATATTTAAACTAATACAAGTAAGATGGGGCCCTCAAACCCTTTTATGTGTGGGTGATATATTCCACGGTTGATTCATGATACTAGCATATAGTACATATGACAGTGCTGAGTGCAGTTGCGGATGAATTGAATTGAATATTTAACGGCTCATCAACACAGTACAGGTTATTTAGAGCCGCCTCAGAGAGAGGGGAAGGATACATAGGAATCCGTGCACTACTCTTATTATCGAACAGATTCCTATGGTTCTTTAACATGCTCGGATGATAGACCTATACGCGGGACCACCCTGTTTACGACCCCATCCGACGGATGAGGCTAAGGGAATGTGTCTTGCCCAAGAACATACCGACAAAACTCAGTGGCACCACCTCCGGTTACAAATCCGCTGCGCTACTGACTGCGCCAAGTTGCGGATGACAATTAGACACTGGACAGTCTAGTCAAAAACACAGCAACAAATATATTATCTGAATATGTTTAAGAATGTACTGTATGCTTGGAAGAGCTTTCAAAAACAGACTAGCTTTCATGATTTTAGTTGGGGTGGGATGTCGAAGGGGCGCATCCTTTTAAATCTCAGTTCAGATGCCCTCCCCCTCCTTCTCTCCATCCCAACTCCCATCTTGAACAGTAGCGATTGTTACGTAAACTTTCCACATATGAGAGGGTGCCCAATACTACCCGCTCCATCGAATACGCGCCTGCAGTTCTTGCGAGGTCAGTCGAGTCAAAATTACAGTTAAATCAAACAATTCGTATTTTCGTGTACTTTTGATAAAGAAATAACATGTTTTTCGTGCTATGCAGCTAAAACAACAATTCAAGTATCTCCTCGTACTTTATTTAACAAAAAACACAAGGTTGTTGTCATTTTAATCGTATTCTAAAAATGGCATCTTTTAGAGTTATCGCCCCTCGCCCCTCGCTTCGACATTTTACAAGGCGGGTCTGCATTTATCACGCAGTAGAGCTTCTAAAAAAAAAGTCGGTACAGACGAAAATCACGAAACCTAAAGGGGAAATGAAATTTCATGATCAAAAATTGTCACAATTTTCCAAATTATGCGTTTTAAAAAATTCAAAATGGCGGACATTTTTTTTTTTTTGACGTTGCCGAAAGTTGACGTACTACTTTTCGTTGTCAAGCGTGGTTGCTATATTTGAAAGATGTAGGAAAATATCAAGGCTGCTCCCGTACTGGTCTTTTTTTGTAGGTCAGTAGTCCGAGAATGACGTTACGTTTCCCATGACATGACATCATGCATGTAAACAAGTAAGCAAAAAGTAAGCAAACTATTGGAGTTTATGCGATTCAATATAATAAAACAACTATCTACTTCTGTTTCTGTCGACGGTTAAAACTATTTATCCTCGGGAATAGTTCACTGCTTCGGGTCAATAGTCATTCCCCTTGGATGAATAGTTTTAACCATTGACCTCAACAGAAGTAGATAGTTGTATACTATATAGTATGATCCAAAATAACTTTTATATTTTAACGCCCCTCAAGATGTATCAGTATAGAGCTCATGTAAATAAACTTGCGTGCATGGTGTAATATTATTTGTAGCATGGTCACTGAAAATTCTCTTTGTAATAGCACAGGTGTAAATCGTTTAATTGAAAATAAGACCTGTCAGAATAACAGTTAGAATAACAGTTAGAATAAAAAGTTAGAGTATGGCAGGGAGCTGAAATGGACATAAAACAAAACAAATATAGTATTGTTTCATATCGTTGGTTAATTTTAACACCTCTCGATGTTTCAATTAACCAACTTAATGAAACCATACTCTATATATTACTTATTATCCATTTAACTAAGATTCCGTCTAAGAATTTGAATCTCGTTTTATTATTCAGCGGATGATAGGTTTGTGCGCGTGATTTCGCTATAGTTATTACGTAGTAACTATTGAGTTCTAGAAATGTCTAGAACATACCAATAATATTCCGCGGTGTAGTGGGTATACCTTCATAAATAACAACTTCATGCAACTTCAAATACTGCAACCGCAATGTCAAAGGGTCAAATCACGTTCGGGGCAACTATTTATGAAATACATTCGGAGGCCCTATATATGTATCAATGCTACCTGTACGAAAGCTAGATAAAAATGTGATTTTATTGATTTCTGGCTGATAATATACCGACCTTTTTGATGTTCTTTGTATATGAATACCGCTTAAGCCGGTGCTAAGGGGAGTGAGAGGTGTAGCAAATTATATTTCCTCTCATGAACATACTTAATAAACCAGAATCTGCTATTTTACTCTTTGTGTTTATTGCTTCCAAAGGATCCCATTTTCTGTATTTATTAGTATCTGTTTAAGTATAGTATCTGTAGCTTTAAAGAATTCGGACATATTTTGAAAATACGCATATATTCTTCTCCTTATCATTTTGAGCAGTGTCGTGCTTTGTAGTATCGCAAAGGATATGATTTTGTAATAATCGCTTTGAAGTTGCACTCATGTTATTTCCTGAATAATCGTTATAATGTTTGGGAAAAGCTATACGGCTACTTAATACTGATCCATGATTGTCACCGAAATAAGTTTCTATACTGTATAGTTTAAAAACAAACATTTAGGCATAATCAATTTCGACCAGGATCTGTTTTCGCTGAAAACAAACTTATCTTCATACATATATCATGTATATGGAAACACCATTTAAAATGTAATATGACACGCTTTAAACTAACAATTCTTAAACAATCCGACTTACAAATTGCAATTGTTTTCTGAATGTGGTCTTAAACATGTTATACGTATCGCAAACATAAATCTGCGTTGCAACAAAAAAAAACAACACAAACAAACATCGTCCATCAATTCTCGCAGTATTCAAGAACAACTTATAACACTACTGATAAAGGTGATCCAGTAGTATTATAGTAGTGTCAGTAGTGTTATTTTTACTGGTCCTTTGGGACCAACGAGCCCAATATAGGTGGCTTTGAAGTAGAATACCGCTTAAGCCGGTGCAAGGGGGCGTGAGAAGTGTTGCTTCTGTCATTACTTCTCATGAACAGACACAATAAAACCGAGTCTGCTGCTTTATTCTCTTAATTGTGTTTGTTGCTCTCAAAGGATCACCTTTATCAGTATTTATTAACATTCACACTAGCTTTCGTTTAAGGCAGTGTTGCGGCTGTAAAAAGTCTCCCCGTGCTACGAATCAGTAGTGTTATTTTTTACTGGTCCTTTGGGACCAACGAACCCAATATAGGTGGCTTTCTTTGAAGTATAATACCGCTTAAGCCGGTGCTAGGGGGCGTGAGAAGTGTTGCTTCTTTCATTACTTCAAAGGAACAGACTCAATAAAACCGAGTCTGCTGCTTTATTCTCTTAATTGCGTTTGTTGCTCTCAAAGGATCACCTTTATCAGTATGTATTAATTACGTTGTTAATATGTAATACAAGTCGGTATGTTCTATGTGTTTGATACTGTATACAGAGTAAATGCTTCGTCTAAACTAAGTATTTTACCTCCTTGACCGATTTTTCTTATACTTCCTCTGATTGACAAGTTTTCGTTTATCAGTAATATCTGAATGTGGCGAACATATTATATATAAGACAGCAGTGTATACCCAGGATGTGGCTCAGAGGAAGGGGATAACATGCATAGACAAATGAATCATGTATTAATGCTGCCTACTCTTTTAAATGATACAACCTGATGGGGATTTCTTTATTTACACAGCCCCGTTTTTAGGATGACAGTAGGTCGGTTAAGATAAAGGTTGGTGTGCCTTTGAGCCAGACATAAGTCCTTTCTAAAGGTCATTTAACCACCAACCGTTCCGTGGCGGTACAATTATTGTAAATCCTTTGATGCCTGTGATATGAAGTACCTACCTTGTCAATCGCTTAATGGTACACTGTCACTTTGACTTCTGTAACTATTTTACAATAAACTCGTAACATGATGTGTTTAAACAAAATATACGAAAAGCAGGTCCTTTGCGATCAACGAGACCAATTTTGGTGGCTTTGAAGTAGAATACCGCTTACGCCTGTGCTAGGGTTCATGGGAGGTTTTTCTCTTACATTACCTCTCTCATGAACAGAATCAATAAAGCCGAGTCTGCTTCTTTATTCTCTTTGTTGTGTTTGTTGATTCTCAGTATCTAATAACATTCACACCAGCGTTTTGTGTAGTGTGGCGGCTGTAAAATGTCTCCTATGGGATCAACGAGCCCAATTAGGATGGTTTTAAAAAAGAATACTGCTTGTGCGTGAGAGGTATTTTGCTCTTTTACATTACCTCTCGCGAAAAGAATCAACGAAACAGAGTCTGCGATTTATTTTCTTGGTTGTGTTTGTTGCTTCCAAAGGATCTCCCTTAACAGTATTTTTTTAAAAAAGTTCTTTATCATATTGCATTAATATAATACAACTCCAGTCACCTTAATATCAAACTGTGTTTAGCGATTCAGATCTACAGTAGTTAACGAATGATTAATTACGGTCCCGTCCATGACGTTATTACCACCCACAATTACATGCTGTCTTCCATCACTTGATTTGTAAGAGAAAACAATACGGTTATTGTAAACGATTTTATTTGAATATAATTTCCAACGCATGTTTTTGCGTTCGGCAGTTTTAACGACAATCGCATGAAAATAAAACTAAATGACGACCCGAAAGCATTTGTACGCCAACCACTCAAATTGCAGAATTGCCAAGGGCGTTACCGTAATCCTGAAAGGGCGACACTGTTTAATATTTGTCTCCAATATCGCCTTTTCGTTCTCTTAACGGTTTATTCTCTTGCTGCTCACTATTCTGCTAAGTCATTGAGTACCTGCTTTGTGGCATTCTAGGCTTTTTTAAATTCATACATTTTTACATACATGATCATTTTTGTGTTTTTCTTATATTACCTAATAATGCTGCCAATTTGTTAGATGATGTAATCTTGACGGGAATTTATTTACACTGTCCGTTTCATTGGTTTGACAATAAGATAAGAGTAAGATTTGGTGTCACCAGAATCACCTGGTCTAAACCGCAGCTGCATTTTTGTTATTGATCGTTCCAACGCGGTATCACAGTTATCAACCCGTGTCTACTGTGGTAGTTTCTTTTACATTTCAATCGAATAACTGTAAACTGGAATAAGATTTGATGTCATTGATATTGTCTATGTCTTCTTATCCTATTTTCATTAATCCTATTTCAACGGCCCCGTGTGGTTCTCGGGGGCCCCGTTTGGTCACGGGGCAAAGAATAGGGCCACTGCAGATCCCTTTGGAGGGATAGGCAGAGGGGTAGAATCCCCCCAAATTCATGTTCATTTTATCATTTTTTGTTCATGTTCATTAAAGGTATTCATCATGATTCCTGCATTGTTTCAGGTGCTATCTCGCTCGCATCAAAAGAGCAGTGGCAGAAAAACAATAACGTGGCTCCAGCGTAAATGGAGTTTCTACGATAGAATTTGCAGCAACTCTGCAGTTCAGGGTGAGAAGGTTCTAGGCCCATTTTCCATATGTTATCTCGATGTACATGGAAGATGAGCCTGGCATGTTCATGCCTTTTAGGCGCCATATAACCTTTTCATGTGTTGGTGCGCCTTAAAACCCCAATTCAATTCAATTCAATGTTTTTCCAATCAGGTAACATTTTCTTGCTAAACAACACCTGATATCAGAGGTCGTCAGAAATTATACTTGATAAAGCACAACATCTTTTTTATTGTGCCGTGTAGATGATTTTATCTTTTCGTTTTACGACAAATGTCGGTTCGATTCACAAGCAAATATCATATATTGGTTATATCCTTTCTACGGATGGTTATGATGTGTCTGTGATTTCATTCACCATAAAACCAGCGCGTCGTACTAATTTGCAAATAGATACAGCGCAGATGTTCGTCAGATCAACGTGTCATATACACTAAACGATGATGGAAGAAAATCTAACCGGATGTTGCACCTTTATCAACAATTCTGCGCCTATTCAAATGTGTAATAAAGCTTCATTAGCTAATAGTGTGTTCTCAAGTGTCCGTACTATCATGTTTTCATTCCAAGTTAGTGTAAAAAAAGTATACAATTAAAAGGGGAATACACAACATAAAGAGTGATGAATACATGGTGTACACCTCGATCGATTTAAGCTAACCAGAAGACCATATTGCCTATTGACTCGAAGAGTTATTAAAAACACACACACTAAAGACGCTTCTGAAGTTTACCAGCAATGTAAAACAATATATTAAAGAAACTAACTTGCTAAGTAATTCCAAAATTACACTACGAAACGTGTATCAAAACTCTATCCAGATGTTTAGGTCATGTAATATTGTATATGTATAAGGTGTATTCAAGTTCTAAAACTACAAGTGACAGAATATGCGTACAATGAATTATGAGTCGTTAACTCTTAATTGACGCTCCAGTTTTGGGGTTTGGCCAGGCTGATTAAAACCGTTTATATTGACTCCATAGAGTTTGGATACTCAAAATATTGAAGTTATATATACCTCGTCATCAGTAGGTCTAGAAACAATGTACATATGATGTGACATTTGACTGTTGTTGACGGGATAGCTTCTTTATCAGACATATTTTAGAATACATTCCATTAACATGATTAATACAAATATAGAAAACAGCACTGGTATTATTGACAGAACGCGGCATACCGAAAAGACAAGCATTCATAACAAAAAACAATGAAAGGATAAGTGCATTACGTGGTCCGAGTATTAACTTTCATACCCATCCATCCCCGCCTCCGAGAAGCGAAAACGGGGTGGTCTGGTGTATGAAATAAAACCATATTTTCGGCTTAAAAAGTTTGCATAGTGTAAAATTAAAACATTTAAAGGGTAATTTTAAAATTTTAAACATGTTTTATTGTCGAAATATCTGTTATAAAATCTTGCTAATATAAGCTTTCCCAATGGAATTAAGGCAACGTATGCGAAATCATACTTAAGCAAGCATTTAATTAGCTAGTTACTGCTAAATGATTAGAAAAAGTAACACACAAACACAGTCGACACTTATATACATCAACTGATCTGACGTAAATGGCAAACACTATATATGCGGACGTACTCTATTTATATTAGCCATTAAATATAGTTGAATAAGACTACTCTAGAAATAGTGCGTAAACGTTTATAAACCATTCACTTCAATAATTACTTGTAGCGGGTGTGGTATATTTGCATTCCGAAAATAGTTTTCCTTGCTTTTAGATACGGTTAGACAAAAAAATAACAAAAGTGTATAAGGTTATCTTTATTTAATCAAACTAATCAATGAACGCTGTGTGTATCTATCGTACATTCATCGATCATTGCTTTTGTTTTCAATGGAATCTAGTTTATTGGTATTTGAAGCCATTGGGAAATGATACTGCAGGTTCATGAGGACTGCTTAATACATATGCACCGTGATACACAGAGAATAATATATGGGTATTTTCATATCGCACCCTAAATCAGGCCTGAGACGCCATATCAGAACGAAAGCTTTAGCTGATATGTACAGTGGTCAGTTAGAATTTAAACTTAGTTTGGACTATGAACATTGGATTTACCTGAAATGTTGCAATGATATGGCCAGCTTATTCCAATACATATAAACTAGTAACATTTTGTTTTATTTGTAACCCATCTTAAATAATGGGATTTGTTCTACTAGGGAACAAATACTAATTGTTTCATAGTGTGGAAATCTTAGCATTGAGAGTTTATTATGAACGTATAATTCTAACGCTTAACCCTCTTTGCAATGACAGCCATGTTTTGGCAGTATCTGTCTGTTTTTGTGTTCTAAAAATCCAGGGTATGTATTTGTTATCTGCAAACCAACCCACCAACCCTACCCTGTGTTTGTTGTTTATATTGTAATTGGTACCAGTGTCTTTGGCTTGTCGTGTATATATTTCAGTGAAATGCATGAGGAGATGAGATGCCTAGTGGTCTGTCTTCGTCGTCATCGCTTCATCCGGATCTCGTTTGCGGTGGTCCACATTGGTGCAATCTTTGGGGATACAGCTACAAGAAGTTTTCAAATACTACTATTGACGGTACTAGACGTTGTGGTATCGGAACTCGAAGAACTTTAAAATCGTCTTTGAACTTTGTGTCGCGGTATTTCGCGGAAACAACATAGTGTAGTTAAAATATTTTAAAAACTTTGTTATTTTCTATGCAAGAAGTTTTTAATTTTAAGGCTTGTCTTTGTGAACATCTGTTTCCAGGGTTTGCACTGTATAGTGGTCAGTTACAATTTAAAATTCTGCACCGTTGGCTGTGCTATTGGCAACCCTTTTGTGTTTGTGATGTCGTTTGCATTGATTATTTTTTTATTATACATTTGCCTTCTTGTTGTCTGTTTGCGTGTTTGTTTCTGTGTTTTGTGGTTGAGTGTCCTCCTTGAATGCTACTTTCCCTGTCCGATCTTTTTATATTTCTTCAGTTTGGACTATGAACATTGGATTTACCTGAAATGTTCCAGTTTGATTAACTATACATTTTAATTTACACGATATATTGTTGAAGCCATGGCCAGCTTATTCCAATAAATATAAACTAGTAACATTTTGTAACCCATCTTAAATAAATAAATTATATACTGCGGAAATCTCGAGTTGCGTTTCTATTTTCGTCTAGAATAGTTACTTATGATAATTACCTTTATAACCAGTGTTATATTATGTTAACTATTCACGATCCTGGTTCGTTTGCATGTATTTTGTCTTTTATTGCATTGTGTCTCGTGAACTTTTAATCTTCTTCTCGTGTAATAATAAGTTTAGCGATTACCAAGGAAGGCAATCCACTCTCTTATTCCCAGTGTGCTGGAATAAATGGGAAATATCAAAAAAGAGAAAGCACCCCTAGAGAGATCTGTCTAATAAAAAACACAGTTATTAGATTGATTTCTCAGTTAGTTGGCTTGTCCGCAGAAAATACCGCTAATGGGACAGGTTGAGACTTACATTTGAAAAGTGACAGACGACAATCATACTTCGTTTTCCCCCGAAAGGTATTTTGAAAGCCAGTAATGTGTCATGCTGTTATGCTCAAACACTTTATAGGTTATATAAGCTCTTTATTTAATTTCAAATAACGGGTTTCATTAAAGGTTAAAATAGATCTAGAGAAAAGCTGAATTGTTTTTATATTAAATATATTTAGCATTTGCTATAAGCAAATTTGAACGTTTTCTGCATGACTATTTTTGTCTATATATACTAGTGTAAAGCATTCCGTAACACCGCAAGATATATTGAACTTGTTTCAAAGGGTATCTTGTGAGAGAATAAATTAAACTAGCGTTTACAATATCATATCAAAAACTGATTACTCTATTTCAAATCAATTATTATGTTTGCAGTCTATATTGTCAACGTAATTTGAAACAACTTTAATATATTCAAAACAAATATTTATATTTACTTATATTCAAGTTACCTGTAGACCTTATTGCCTACTGACCATTCCAAGTCGGTAACCCTGTCTTCACCATCCTTTCTGCTGTATTGTTTCTTTTTCATTGTATAATTAATTAAATATTGCTCCTTGTTTGTAGTACATTTCGGACCTACAGCGACATTGCGTGTGTACGTTGTACATGTATACTGGTTTAAAGGGTTAATTTATGTTTTATTAGTTTATACATTTGTATTGCATTTTACTAAAGTAAAACAATGAGTATACAACAACTACTTCACAATTACGTATTAAAGACGAAAGAGAAATGCAGTTTTTACAGAAAACAATCAATCACAATCACGTTTAAACAACCAACAATTACAATGTTAATAGGAAACATGGCATGTTACATCACAAACACCAACAAGGCTTGTTACATCACAAACACCAACAAGGCATGTTACATCACAAACACCAACAAGGCATGATACATCACAAACACCAACAAGGCATGTTACATCACAAACACCAACAAGGCATGTTACATCACAAACACCAACAAGGCATGTTACATCATAAACACCAACAAGGCATGTTACATCACAAACACCAACAAGGCATGTAACATCACAAACACAAACGGAATAACAATAGGGCTACCGCATTAGAACGGTCACTGGCAAAAAGGCAACTGTGGGTTTAAACGAGTTTTTTGAGTACACTCAACCTCACTTTGCCCCTATTGTTATCCCAAAAATAGGGCGTCTTAAATAAAGAAACTCCAGCTATGTAATATTCTCTAACAAACAATGCAGCATTATTAGCAATATAATTCCTGGGTAAACTCTCGAATAATTTACCCACTGTCGCAGCTTGTCTTCAATCAATCTCATTGGTATATTGATTACTACAATCACGTTAGTATTGTCCATACATAGTTTGAATAAGTGAAGATTGTGTAGGTTTACCTCAAATTATTATAACAAAGCTTAAAGGAGATCCGTCCTAAAATGAGGAAAACGCCCTAAAGAAATCACAACACCAACACGCAATGGAACCGTAGGCCCACATTGTACCACAAACAAAATCCTAAATATACAACGAAAATGACAATAAACAACACAAAGTGTGGTGAAGACAGTGTTAACGAATTGGAACGGTTAGTAGGCAATGGCCTACTTAAAAGCTTAAATCGATATTGTGTGTACACAACCTCGCTATTAGCCTGTTGTTGAAGTCGTGATCTGTATACTAATTATAATATGTTAATGGGTGGTAAGATGATGTGGTTGTTCTCCTCGTACATTGAAATCCGTACTGGTTGTAGTTCGAGTTTCCTACACATTTAAGTTATTACCATTCTATACTCGATTGATAACGCTTGCATGTAAGTCATGTACTAAACGTATCATACTTTATCATAAAACATTCGTCACCTCGACAATATAAAAGCATTATTAGAGGCAATAATGCATCTATGTTGAAGCCCATTAATCGTATTTTTATGTTTCACTATTAAACGGTTGTAATTATGTAGCAAATAAGTGTAATAAATGTAATAAATATGTCTTATATATACTTGGAGACTTTTCTAAGTCTACACTTTTTAAGACGGTTTTATTTTTACCCTATTTTTGTATGGATTGGCCAAAAATGTATTTGGTACACTTCATGTATGTATATTATAATAAAAATAATCGAAAATGTTACTCGTTAAGGTAAATAATTTGATATATGCTCTGAAATCAAACCGTACCGTCGTTTTTTTAAAAATCAAAAGTCACAAAATGGTGTTGCGAAATTTTCATAATTTCAATATTTTTAATAAAATTATGTTTTGTGTAAATATTTTGTATTAGGTGTAATCCTTATATCAAAATAAATCAGGAATATGCAATTATGTTTTGTGTTCCCTTAAAAATGTAATGGTATTCGGATATTTTATTTAAAAAGTCACAATATTGTGAATTATGTAGCAAATATCGAGAAAAAATATTATAAATTATTAAATTAAAAACAATTTATGTTTTCTTTTCGCATCTTTTCAACTACAAATATCGTTATAAAATTCTATTTAGAAAATGGATGAAAACGTCTTACCCCACCCACCCAAAATTATTTAAGACAAAACTGAAAATATATTAGTTTCACGCACAATGAATGACTGATCAATATAATGAGTTTTTTTGGTTGGAAAGTTGTCTTAAAAAATAAATTGTAAAGAAAGATAACATTGTTTTCACAAATTTTAATTTTCTGACGTGAAAATGCATAAAGCACGCGCAGTGCATGTTGCCTGTTTTCAGTAAATAAAATTGATACAATTTGCTTGATTTAGCTGCACAATCGGTTTACATTATTACATGCACAATTTTATAAAAATCGGTCAAACAATAAAAAAGTTATTGGATTTCAAAAAGTGTAGACTTAGAAAAGTCTCCAAGTATATATATATCAAATGCAGTCTTAATTCATGTTCAACATCGCACCAAACACTCTTTATTTTTATGGTAAATAAGTAAAGCCTGCAAAACCTAACTGTAATATAAAATGCACGTTTGATAGTTTCTCTTAATACATGTTTAAGATTCTGATTTTGAAACACATATGTAACGTATTTAAATGATTGTGCCTAATAACATTATGTTGTTTGTTTGGTTAATATATAGACATTATTTAACTGCTTGGATCGATTATAGGGAAATCCTTCACGAGATGGTAGACGTGTTGTTCTTTTCACGAACGAGCGTATGTGAGTGAGTAAAAAACAAAAAAAAACGACTACCTTCGAGAAATCTATAATCGAACAGCAGTTAAATAATCTGTTTATTACATTTATATCAGTTTGTGTACAGTTTTAACCTACATTATTCGCTTTATTGAATGTTATATCGACGGATGACGTCGACGTCAGCAACTTTACTGACGTCAATACTCAACGTCACAGTTAGTTATTTTTGTGTTCGGAGTTAGTTTTTAATATTTAGCGATTATGAATATTCTTTCACTGAGAAATCCCAATATTTCACCCACAGAAATGTACATGATGTAATAATGTTCCTTTATCTACACGTCAAACACGTATATAGGAATTAGAGTATATGTGTTATTAATGGAGAGTGATGCAATAGGTCTAACAGTCGAACAGAAAATATGGCATTAATAGAAAACAGTCAACAAAACAAAAAGACCGGAATAAAAAACAAACAAAAGTCACAAGGGAAAATAGAAGCACAGTATCCGTTACCATAGAAAACAAGGGTAAAATGTGTGATTGTAGATAGCAATTTTTTACAATTATTTTTTGACAGTCTAATTTAAATATATTTTATAATAACTTTCCAGGATGTCAATTACACGATAACAAGCCAGCTCCATTCAACATAAACCCCATGAGATCCATCAAAAGCCAGTCGTCGTGCACATTTGTTTAATATGGTAGATTTTTCTTGAAGCATAGCTTTTGAAATCAGGGTAATATAAGCAGCATGCTATACATTTCTAAGAATATGCATGGTTTTCATTTTCTGTATCTTATCAGTGCGTTATCTGACATTTTTGCGACTATTTTAATCTCACAAAAGAATACGCACTCGTTGTAAAACAAACGTCGGTTAACTACCATGTTTTCGTTATATTAGGAAGTAATTAGCTGGGTAAACACTGGCGTAATTTACCCACTGTCACAGCTTCAATCATATCTTGTCTTCAATCAATCTCATCGGCATATTGATTACTACAATCACGTTATTATTGTCCATATTATTAATGACAGAGTCGGCCATGCTTGAAGTACAGCATGAAGCTTGATTCGGAAACAACATATTTTCTTTGCCTAAAGTTAAAATAATTGTATTTAATCATACGGATGTGAAAAACCTGTTTATAGATGTAGCCGCACTCTAAAGTACGAATAATTGGTTAAGCGAGCAATATAGAATCCATATATATCTCATTTGCATGTCTATTAAAGGAGTTTTTGAACTGGTTAATTGCAGTTGATGACAGTTTTTTTCTGGTAGCTAATTGCACGCGTTTATATCTCTATGACTGAAGAAATGTTGCCCTGAGTTAAGCATAGTGTGTTAAAAGGTGTGTAAATAACTTAATGTAAACACAATATAAACTTCACCTTTATCCATCAATATCATTATCGGACATCTGGAAAATACATTTAAATAGTTATTGCTGATGTTTCGTATACTATTTATTTTGTACAATATTAAAAAAGCATAGAATCTTGACATCAACGGAATTATCGCCAGTCTTCTTCAACTGTGTATATTGTTTATACACATATCTATGTCTAAGTTCAATCTTTATCATTAGTAGAAGAACACATGTGTCTTCAATACAATCTGCAACACGCGTTTTCTAAACCTAACTGTTTCTCATATGAATAAACTATATGGACAAAACAAACGGGCATAATTATAATAGTTTCTTTAATCACCAGCCATATTACCAAGTAAAGCATCGTACTTGTATTCAAGGATGCATGAAAGTACTTCGAACATAGTTACTTGAAAATGTGACACTTATTTCAACGATATTCAACTATACCATGTATTTTGTGAATTACCAATTAAGCACGTCAAAACGCCGTCATTTACAGTTAATAATTATGAAATAAAACGGGCCTACAATTAACAGATTAATACGATTATATATAATTTGTTGAATTATTTCTATATAGTATTGTCTGTGAACTAGCTGTCTTGTGCAGTATTATAACACTGTTACTATTAACGTTCAGATATGTCGTAAATTCTACTTATATTATTTAACTCTAGAATGGTAGAATGGTAGAATATAATGTTAATGCAACTTGGGAACGGTCAAATACTCTTAAGTATTCCATTATATTGTCATTTTTGCACATAACTATGTATTATACTCCTCTGTGATATGAACAAGTTTATAAAATCAAAATCGGACGTCTGCTCGGGGGTTAAGTAGTGGAGGGAGGACGTGGACGGAGGGGTTTTCAGGGTCCTTATTTGTAATTATGTCTCAAAGTAAAGGTTCTGATGATAGGGTTAGGCTTTATATAGGCTTTTGCACATCTATATGCTTTAACGTTCTTCATGATATTTTAATATGTATATATGTACATACATACACATTGCAATGTTCTATTATTTTTTTCAATGTACTTAGTACAACCTCACGTACAATATCTGTTTGTATATCTTTTCCGTATAAATCATGTTTTGCTCATTGCCTTCATGTCTATGCACATACTTATCATGACTGACTGTTGTATATAATAGTATTCATTGTATCACGTAACAAGAAACATTGTAATGTTGACGTTACTTAATAAAGAATCTTGAATCTTGAATCTTTATAAAATACACCTGTAAGGTACTGTGAACGTATGCCAACCTTTGCATGGGATATAAGGCCGTCGGCCCCGTTTGCAGGGAGAACAATACCATATCAAGGTTAATGATCTCTCTGAACTGTTGTGTAAATCATCGATTCACGCTCGTAAACATTCCTTGGAAACGAAGCTACTCATACAAATCAAAGGTGAATTTAGCACTATAATTGGATAGATAACAATACACTGTTTTGTAATTTCGGTAAACATCTAAGCCATTTTAATAATCATTAAGATATTTCCTCCGGAGGTCGCCAATCCTAAATGTGTTGGATTCTTGAACGTAATGGCGTACGTACACACATGTACATGAGTGTAATTGCATGGCAAACTGACTGACGTATTAAATTAGTATTATTAGAAGATCGGATTATTTGCTTACGCCTACAAATGGCATTATTATTTCTTAATTATATAGCAAGGTATGGTAATAGAAAACATGTAATTCAAATGACTTTTTAACCCTGTAGCATGTTGTGGTAACTGGTTCTCTCCATGATAAATAAGCAACTATTGACTTTTGATGAGGTGTGTTCGCTGACCCTAAAATATAACAGATTACTTCTGGTAGATACATACGTTCGAATAGCGACCACAAATAAAGGTAACACAACTTGTGTTAATAACATACTGTATGTTTCGTCTCCACAACCAGATGAAGTATGACAACTTTGTTATATACACTTATATGACAGGTGAATGCGAAAGAAGAATAGCACCATTTATTTTATGCTAAGCAGTGAAATAGTGGATTTTATCAATGAAATAAAATTGGTATTTCATACGTTGGAAATATAGAGTTCTATTTTTTCACTGCCGGAACTACTTTTTTTTCAAAAACTATTTTTTCCGAAAGTTGCTATGAAGTTATATCATTGTATTGGAAATAACTTAACTAAGAAAATGAGTCGTAGATTATTGAAATCGGTTAAGCAGTTTAGAAGTTACTGGGAATTAAAAACAGCAATTTCATCATACTAAGCGAATGACGTCATCAACTTTGTATTTATTTTTTTGCATACTACAGTACAATTTGATCATAAAGCATAAAATAAAACGAAAATTTGTTGTTTTGTCATGAATAACAGATTTTACTTCATCGAGAAGTGTGAAAACTTTATATTTTCACGAATGCGAAGCATTGGTGAAAATATGTAAGTTTGATCACTTCAATAAGTTATTTCCAATCCAATGATATAACTTTTATAGCAACTTTCGGAAAAAAATAGTTTTTGAAAAAAAAAGTAGTTCCGGCAGTGAGAAAATAGAACTCTATATTTCACACATATGAAATACGACTTTTATTTCATTGCTAAAATCCACTATTTCACTGCAATTCACTCCAAAACAACAAATATCCTCTATTACTTTACACAGTCTCCACAACCAGTTGAAGCATGACACTTGGTTATATCACTTATATGACTGGTGACTGCGAAAGAAGAATAACACCATTACTTTACTTACACATTTATATTATGTTAGATTCAGAAAGCGTATTTTCAAATTGATTAATATGTACCTGCTAGCTATTTTAAAAGAATGTGACAGAGCTATATTGTAGTATTAATGTGCTTCTTTTTCAACCTTGAATATACCTGCTGGCATCAACTGATTTCCATAAAATTAACAGATACGTCGGTAGCCCAGTGGATAAGGCTTTGACCTAAAAGCTACGGACCTCGACCCCATTTGGGTTCGCCTCCTGGCTGAGGCATGTATGACGGGAAATATCCTTCATCTCATCTCCCTCTGATGTTTTTGTCCTGATATAATCTAATAATATTTGTTAACTGGACAGTAAAATCCAATAATAATTATCAATATAATATGTCCTTCATGTTCCTATTCGCCATTATTGGTAATTAAAACGAAGTATTGTGGATGAACTTTAAAATTATCCTGTACAACATTTTCTTTGTAAGTATTCGAATAAGCATACGAGAAAGCATACGAAAAAAACAGAACAAGAAACATACAAACAACATATGTTACCGTAACATTTTAATTGGAATTGTTGTAACAACTGCCATAGTCAAATGCTTTTTGTGTCTCGCATACAGACAATTGGTGTATTGAATATCGCTTACGTCAGTACCAAGAGACATGATGTGTTGTACCTTACATTACCTCCCTCTCCTGAACTGACACAATACGACCGAGTTTGCTACTGGTCTATCTTGTTTGTGTTTTTTTCTTTGAAGGAATCTCCTTTTCAGTAGGTATTGACATACAAACAGTGTTTAAGCTCAAACTGTATGACTTAAAGAATACAGCTTAATGGAGCATTATGGCTGTTTTACCTTAAATTACCTCTCACAAGAACCTAAATAAAACTCAGTCTGATACTTTTTCCTCTTGTTTGTGTTTGTTGCACTAGATTTATATATACGTTATAGCAGAGGTGTACTAACTTCATTGACATATATTTGTAAAGCCATTTGAGGTAAAACTGACGAATCATTACTATTTCTTTTAAACATAACATGAATGCTACGTAACGTGAGGTTAGTTATATATGATGTTTGGAACATTTATACATTAACACATTATAAAGCAATATAAGTTTATCGGGGTAACGTCGGATTAATGCTAACGCGCGCGTGAGCACCTTCTACAGAGCTGTATATATAGTTCAGTCATGATGTCATTTTAAATTAAATTTGAAACAAACATTCTACAGAAAATTTAAATATGCGTATATGTAAAATTTAATTAAATGCATTTTTCATTATCAAATATAAAGGATAATAATTTTCCTTTTCCTTTTCTCAAGCTCATCAGACAGCCAATACAACGCTATTTCGTAATATTTTCTGATTCCCTTTCATCTCTTCAAGCACTGGGTAATATAAAACATGATAATCCAGTTGAATTTCAACTTTTAGAAAAGTACAATTCTCTTATAGTTGATAATGTTATTATTTTCTGCTGGCTTCCAAGCCATGTAGGAATACGTGGTAATGATAGAGCTGATAGTGCTGCTAAGGCAGCATTAGTTTTACATATATATATAATACTAAATTACCTTATACTGATTTTAAAAGTTGAATTAAAACATTTATTCGTAACTCTTGGCAAGCCGCTTGGGATTTGTCAGTAAACAATAAACTCCATTCAATTAAACCGTTACTTGGAGAATGGCGTTCTTCTAGTAGACCCATTCGTCGAGAAGATTCTCCTAGCCCGGTGCAGGATAGGGCATACACGTTATACTCATTCATATTTATTACAAGCTGAGCAATTACCAGAATGTATACCCTGCTTTGCACCGTTGACGGTCAAACAAATCTTGTTGGAATGTGTAGACTTTGATCCTATGCGTCAAAGTTACTACAATGTTAATACTATGAAAGAGTTATTTGATACTATAGATTTTAGTCTTGTTTTAGATTTCATAAAAGAAATCAGACTATATAAATCATTATAATGTGTTCTTATATATATTTACTTGTTTATATACCCGTTGACGGGCATTTGTTGATTTACATATATAGTTTAGATTACTTCCTTTTCATCCATTTTTTTTTAATAGTTTTATCTTTATATATTTACATTAATTTTTAGTTAATACTTCATTTCTTCATTTTTATGAGTTTTTGCGCACAATATGACCTATTTATGTGTCGACGTGCCGTAAAACACCATTCATTCATTCATACATTCATTTACATATACAACTCGTTAAAGCGATTGGGCGATAATTTCTTGGGTCCGTATGATCCTTTCCAGGTTTGGGGCTGGAATAACGATTGCTTCCCGCCAAGAATCGGGGAAGTTTTCCGTCACCCAAACCTTATTAAATATGTCAAGAAGGGTAGAGAGACAGGGTTCAGGTAAATGTTTTAATAATTGATAATGGATATCATCAGGACCAGCTGCTGTATCATGAGCCTTTTTAACGGACTCTCGAAGTTCTTTGAGGGTGAATAGTTTGTTGTATTTTTTTCGACTAGTTTATTGTATGTTTTTCGACATGAAGTTCAGCTTCTTCTGTTCTTTTTGTTTCTTATTTTTGAGAAAATTTGGTTGACAATTTTCAGAAGAAAATTCTTTTGAAAAAGTTTCTGCCAAAGTGTTTGTAATATCTCTCACAGATGTTATATCTCCATTATCTGTTTTAAGATGATTTACAGAACTAGAATTACCTTTACCACTTATTTTCCGGACAATGTCCCATGTCTTCTTAAGAGATGAGCGAGAATTCAGCCTAGAGACGTAAGATCTCCAAAATTTCCTCTTGCTACCCTTAATAGCACGACGGGCTTTCGCACGAAAAACTCTAAAGTTATCTAAATTTGTTTGAGTTGGCCGTTATTTAATACAGCTTTACGATCGCTAACTGCCTTTTTGCAGTCATCGTCGTACCAATGTTTATGTGGGCTCTGGGATTAATTTATTTTGGTCTATAAAAAATTCAGGAGACTTTCTTGATACAATTTTCAATAAAGGTCAAGTTTCATCAATAAGCACTTATGACTTCTCTACACTATATACAACGTTAAATCATCATCTTATTAACGACAAGCTAATTTCTCTTATTTAAAAAACATTCGCAAGAGAAAATACTACACTACCACCGTTTAAAGACAGACTGTTGGTATCCCTATGGGTACGAACTGTGCACCACTTGTCGCAGTTTTGTTTTTATTTTGCTATGAAAGAGATTTCATGTTGAGTCTTTCACCAGATACCCAGGCAGATGTTATTGAAGCCTTTAATGACACCTCTCGGTATCTGTATGACATACTGAACATTGACAACCCTTTCTTTCCAACTATGGTTAATACTATTTATCCTAAAGAACTTCCGCTTAACAAAGCTAATATATCTGATAATAACGTTTCTTTTCTTGATTTAGATCTCTCGATTGAAAATGGTGAAATAATTAGCAAAATCTATGACAAGAGAAATGATTTTAATTTTGACATTGTTAATTATCCCCACTTGGATGGGGATGTTCCCTGAGCAACTTCTTATGGGGTTTATGTGTCTCAACTTATTCGTTTTTCAAGAGCTTGTACTCCAGTTGAGGACTTTAATATTTGTAATCTTCATATAACTAAAAAGCTACTCAATCAGGGTTACCGTTACCATAAACTTCGTAAAACCTTTGCAAAATTTTATTATCGTAACCCTCATCTTCTTTCCAAATATAAAAGTAATTTAAGGACTCTTCTGCGATGAAGACTATCACAAGACTTTTACAGTTCGCCACTTTGCTTTCCTCTTTAAGTGTACGATGACCGGACAGGCTATGGACCCTATGATGACGCCTACCTAAAGCCTATTGGAACGGTGGCGTTTGATGTTTGTCTATGATCTTTCTTCTCGTGCCCTTAATGGTTTATTCTCTTGTTTCTCTGGCTTCTGTCAAGTCATTGAGTACCTTCATTGTGGCTTTCTAGGGTATTGGTTTTTAGTATTATTTTTACACGAGCATATTTGTTACATATATTGCCTATTGATGCTGCCTTGTTGGTTAGAGATAAGATCATGGCGGGGATTTCACTCTGTCCTGTTTTAATGGGATGACAGTAGGTTAGGTGGGAGGTTTGGTGCACCCTAGAACCGGTGTACCCTAGAACCGGTTAAACCCCCAGTGGCCTATTTTGCCACTGACCGTTCCAAGGCGGTAGCCCTATTGTCAACCCTTTTGTGTTTGTGATGTCGTTTGCATTTATTATTACTTTTGCCTTCTTGTTTTCTGTTTGCGTGTTTGTTTCTGTGTTTTGTGGTTGACTGTCCTCCTTGAATGCTACATTCCCTTTCTGATTTGTTTATATTTCTTTAGAGTATAGATACAAAATGTATACAACAAGTATGTGCAACCAGATGCATTTTATCGTCTTGCAAACCTTATACAAGTATATGTCAAGCAGGCAGTAACGAACTTAGAGTATAGAGTAAAGAGTATACAACAAGTATACAACAAGTATGTGCAACCAGTGGCATTTTTATCGTCTTGCCATATACAAGTATACGTTTAAGCAGGCAGTAACGAACTTAGAGTATAGAGTATAGAATATACAACAAGGAGTATGATACTGGACCTTTGGAAACGGCCGAGCACGACACATACGAAATATTGCAGTCTCGGTTTGATTGAGACTGTTCATGAGCGCTAGTGAAATGTGCTAGCTACCAACAAGGATGTGCAACCAGTGGCATTTTTATCGTCTTGCCATATACAAGTATATTTCTAAAACAGGCAAGTAGGCAGTAACGAAAATAACTGGCGTTTTTCAAAAGGCTTTCTGACTATATTTATTATGTGTGTTGACAATATAAATATATACGTACTGTTCAACTTTCATGATGAAATAATATAATCTCTTCGAACATTCCGGAAGTTCGAACATGTTTAACTCGTGGTAGTAAAAGTATCTGAATAGGCGTATGTAACGCACGAACCTCGATAATTATCTTGCTTCGGTACTATCAAGATTGACCGCGAATCGACTCGTTTGAACTTGGACAACTGTCAGCTTCTTTTGATTTATTGCGTTACAAGAACTCACAAACAAGTCAACCTATATTTATGGAGACTGGCTGGAACTGGCGACATTAACGACATTAAGAAATTAATTATTATCCCTTAATACTTATCAATTACCAATTAAGCACGTCAAAACGCCGTCATTTAAAGCTAAGTAAATGATGGAATAAAACGGGCCTACAGTTAACAGAATAATAAAATTGTATTAATACTACATGATCTCCTTGGAATATGGTGTTCGCTTACTTGTAACAGTACATGCTTATATTGTTCAATGATGAACATCATATAATTGTTCGAAGCCATAGATTTTAAATCACTAGCGACCGAGCCATAGATTTTAAATCACTAGCGACCGATCCATAGCTTTTAAATCACTAGCGACCGACTATGTACTATATGGATATACAATAATTATGTTGAGCTTTCTAATGTATTTAAATCATCTTAGCGTAACAAGTGTTGCTATTTTCAATGCGTCTTTGTGTTTGACATTTATTTATATATTTGTATTGCTTTACGCGACATTTTTAATACAGCTAGACATGTTTAACTCAAACATATAGTTGTTCTAAATTTTGCTTTTCTCAATGCAGGCGATATCAGATACTATCTAATATATAAAGGCTATGATACGTATATACCCAGGGAATACGGAACGCAATAGGTTTTAGTCTGGATGACTTAAGTACAATTGGACTAGTTGAAATTATCTTATTCTGAATCCCAATAGGTAGGGCCTGCCATTGTTAGATGTCAACATGATTAACGAACCTTTTATGGACGTTTTGTCGGTGCGTGTTTCCGATCCGTATCTAATTGTTTGAACAATTTTATCTACTGTTTTTTAGCTCTACTGGCCAAATGCCAGCAGAGCTATTGAGATCACGCGTTGACATTTGCCCTGTGAACACTCTAGCCCCTTCATTTTTCATGCGATTCAAACTTGGCCAAAGTCTTTATATCAATAAGAGCTCGGATGAGTTCGAAAAACGGCCAACTCCAGAGTTATTGCTGTTGAATTAACGAAAAATGCTATATTGTGCCTTGTTTGTTTGTTATATTTTTCTGAAAAATGCCATTTTCTGCTTTGTGAACACTCTAGCACCTTCATTCTATATTTGATATTTACCAAATTTTTCTTATTATTAATATCCACGAAAGCTCGGTGATGTTCGAAAACCAGCCAGACCGGTTTAATTTCACCAGCGTTATGGCCCTTGATTTGATGAAAAATGCCATATACTGCCTTGTGAACATTCAAGCACCTTCAATTATTATTTGATATTTACCAAAATTACACAGATTGTTGATATTAATAAAAGCTCAAACGAGTTTGAAAACCAGGCAGATCGGATTAGTAACACCAGAGTTATGTCCCTTGTTTTACTGAAAAATGTCATTTTCTTCCTCGTGAACAATCTAGCACTTTCATTTAATATTTGCTCGTTACCAACCTAGCACAGATGTTAATATCAATAGAAGCTCAGAGAAGTTTGAAAACCAGCCAAGTCAAATCAATAACAGTTATGGCCCTTGTTTTACTGAAAAATGCCATTTTCTTCATTTTGACCACTCTAGCACCTTCATTTATTATTTGAGTTTTACTAAACTGGCATAAATTGTTAATGGCAACGAAAACTCGTACAAGTTTGAAAAACCAGCGAGATCGGTCCAGAGTTATGGCCCTTGATTTAGTTAAAAATGCGTGTATTTTGCCTCGTTAATATGATAAGGCTTTCACTTTTCATCCGATCTTTGTCAAGATATACCAGGTTGCTAATATCAATGAAAGGTTGGACATGTTCGACAATCAGCCAAATTAGATTGTAATTTTAGAGTTATGGCCCTTGAGTTAGTTAAAATGCTGTATTTTGCCTCGTTAAGACGATAGGGCCTCCATTTTCCCGGACAGGGAAAGTAGCATAATGCAGGACAGTCAACCACAAAACACAGAAACAAACACGCAAACAGACAAACAAGAAGGAAAAAGTAATAACAAGCCTAGTTTTCCATATCATCACCGTGTTCCGGTTGAATGATTTTGGCAGAGTTATGGCCCTTTAAAGGGTTTATATAGTACACAAACTTTGTCCGGACTAGTTCTCCTGAACCCCTGTTTAGAATATAACGAAACTTTGCAGGGATGATCAGCGCCAAGCTCAGTTGTGCATATTATCGTCGTGTTCCGGTTGTATGATTTTTGACAGAGTTATGACCCCTCATACACAAACTAGTTTCCAGACTAGTTTTCCTGACCCCTTTGCTGGATTTCAGTGAAACTTGAAGTACCAGTTGCGCATATCGATATCGTGTTCCCAACCACAGACTTCATATAGCAAGTAGAGCGAGGGCCTCTTTTTATCCATTTTAAAGAAATGTAAGCAGTTTTGGGGTATTCTGCCTTGGCAATATGTACATGCGTTTGTGTTCATTTATGTCTACACGCTTACAGTAACAAATGCACAATAGACAACTTTCAGATCTGATCTTTGTATAGGGAAAATAAGTATTCAACTTGTTTCATCTTTTATCTGTAAACGGACCTCCTATATGTTGGAAAACTATCCGAACCAGCAGAGTGAATGACTTTCAACTTAGTGTTTTGTTCAAATACGTGATTTTCATGGCTGTATTCTGTGAATGCAATTCCAGATGATTAGATTTAAACCATAGCATTATGAGGCGGGCAAACCCGGGGAATTAGGCAACACTAAAGACACTGGGGCAGGGAATTTGACAGAACTCGGTACCAACATGTTGATATTTGATATTTATATATTGATATAATAGCTCCTAACCTGGAGCATTAGACATTTGCTCCTACAGACGGGAATTTGACAATCAATTTGTACATATATCTAATTCCAATGGGTGTTACCCCGCCCACCGCCAACTCAGGTGAGGAAAACGTTGATCGGATTATAGGGCAATCGTATTGTTTCAGTTCATACTTGAATTAAACAGGCTGGTTGTATTTTATTTCAGTATCCCTGTAGGAGAAGTCATAAGTGTGTAGCAGAAGCAGACGTAGCTGGAGGAATGGCGACGAATGCTTTACAAAATACCAACAACCGGGGTGAGGGAAACATTGATAGGTGCATTAGGACACGTGCTTTGTTTCACTTCTTGCTTGAATGTTCGATTTTATTTCAGTTATCCATGTATCAGGACTAATCAGTGTGTAGCGAAAGCAGAAGTAATTGAACGATTGGCGAGTACTGCTTAACAAACTATCAAAACGTGTTTGTAGCTTCCAAGGGATCACCTTTCAGTATTTATCGTTGGTATTGAGTTTCTGTCTATCTTACATAATACTATTGACACACGCGTCAATCAGAAGGAGTTAGATGAGATAGGCAATGTTTGCGCAACAGTAATGAAACTGATACGTTTCTGATCAAACAAATAAACGGCATATCGCACGTAATCGAAACATGTTTGTAGTTAACGTAAATACGAATAGCACATTAGTCGGCAAATGATCACTCCTGCAACACAATATTTTCGAAGTGAATCTCCACTAGACACATTGACATATTCTAAACAAGTGTAAAACATCTTTGAAATATACTGAACTTCTTGAGTAATACGCTGCTGAGCGGTGCTGGCGTCGTGTGTGTGTGTGTGTATTTCTAAGGATTATAGTCCCTCCACCTACGATAGGCGTCCTACCCGACGATTATAGGCACAATGTCTGGACTTTTATCTGTGTGTTGTTGTGTGATGTGATGATATGTCTACTTGAAGCAGCGAACTCAATGGTTTCTTTATAGTGCTGCCACACTGGAATACCATGTAGTAGACATGATACCCCCACCCACCCAGTCACATTATTCTGACACTGGTCAATCAGTCGTAGCACTACCCATTATTTGCTCGTCAGGCAAGGGTTACAAGTGACTACTCCATTTTTAAAGTCTTTGGTATGACACGGTCAGGGGACTCGAACCCACGACCTCCCGAATGCAAGGCAGACGCTATAACCACTACAACACAATGCTTCGGTGTGCTGGCGTCGTTTTGTATTCTACTAATTTATATATAGAGAGCATGTACTTTTTTTTTTATCTAAATTAACTTAAAAAAGCGTGTCTTTTATTTGTAACTTCATATATGACTTTATGTTCACCAGCTCATGGCGAAACGGGGTATTTAATTTAACAAATTAAACGCGGGAAATCATTTATTTATAGATATCGAGCAGTGTAGATCGTACCTGTTCACGTGCAGCATTATGATTTACAAATATGTTTTCTCTTCCGGGACTCAAACACATGGCCTTTTAATTTACAGTCCGACGTTGCAACCCGGCACTGAACTATACCGCCTTCTTGAGAACGTGGTACATTACTTTTCTATATATTACGATCAAAAACTAACTTAACCTTTTTGAACACCCCTCAATAGTTATCAGTATATAGTCCATCATGTCGCACATATAAATGACCATCCATGGTGTAATATTATTTATTGTCAATTTAACTAAGATTCCGTCTCAAAAACTTGAATCTCGTTGTATTATTTAGCGGTTGAGAAGTTTGTTTGCGTGTGTGCGCTTTAGTTATTACGTGCAATATAACATACCTACACGATTCCGTGACGTACTGGGTATACATTTATGCATACTCCCTTCATGTAACTTCAAATACTCAAACTGCAAGGTCACTGGTTCAAATCCCGTTCCGGGCAAATATTGTTTATGAAATATATTCGGAAGATGTGTCGATGTTACCTGAATGAAGGCTAGATACAAATGTGATATTTTATGCATCGATTTCTCATGTTTCTAGCTGATATACCGACTGTTTGGATGTACGTCGATTTGAAACTACATTACTCCTGATTACTCATATTCGGGAGTTAGTATCTGTAGCTTTAAGGTATTTGGACATATTTTAAAAAATCCCATATATTCTCCTTCTTATTTTGAGCAGTTTCGTGCTTTGTATCGCAAAGCAATATGCTTTTGTAACAGTGGCTTTACAATGACACTTATGTTACTCCCTGATTATTCGTTATACTGTTTGGGTGAAAAGATATACGGCTCCACGACCGCCGCCGAAATAACTTTCTATAATGTATAGTTTAAAAACAAATATTCACACATTGTCAATCGAATTTTGACCGGAATCTGTTTTCGCTAAAAGCAAACGTATTTTCATGGTCTTTAAACACCATTTAAAACGTAATATGACACACCGTAAACTAACAATTCTTTAACAATCCGACTCATGAATTGCAATTGTTTTCAATTCTGAAAGTCTTTTACGTGTTAGTAATACGTATCGCTAACACAAATCTGCGTTGCGACAAAAAACAAAACAAACACTGTCCATCAATTCTGGCAGGTTGCAAGAAGAACTTGATTACGGTATTAATATTTAATAAAAGTCGATATGTTCTATGTGTTTGATACTGCAGACAGTGTAAATGTTTTGTCCGAACCAAGCATTTTACCTTCTTGGTCGTCAATTTATCTTACACGTCCTCTAATTGACAAATGTTTACTTATCTATGACGAACATATTGTATATAAGACTGAGAAGTACGTCCGAGATGTGGATAGGAGGAAGGGAATAACATATACTCAGTTGCAAAAGAAAGTGTACACTTTGAACATTTTACTTTACACCCCTATCCCCTTTATTAAGCGACAGTCCTTTATTGATTCGACCTATTGAAAAATAAATGAAAGCATGATATTGGAAATAGAATGATACAAATGTTTGTACCAAACATGACATATTAATTTTGGAATTTGTACAATTACCTCTAAAAAGAACTCAGTGTACACTTTCTTTCGCAACTGAGCTGTGTACACTTTCTTTTGCAACTGAGTATACATAGACACATGAATCATGTATTAATGTTGCCTACTCTTTTAAATGATACAGCCTGATGGGGATTTCTGTATTTACACTGGCCCCTTTTTTTCAGGATGACAGTAGGTCGGTTAAGGTTAAGATAAAGGATTGGTGAATCTTTACGCCTTGTGTAAACTTTGTTGGGATGACAGTAGGGTAAGTGTAGGTTTGGTGCACCCTAGAACCTGGTTTAAACCCCCAGCGGCCTTTTTTGCCACTGACCGTTCCAAGGCGGTAGCCCTATTGTCAACCATGTTTGTGTTTGTGACGTCATATACCTGTATTCCTTATTAACAATGCGATTCATGTTTGTCGTTTTGCGCGTTTTTGGTTTTACTGTGTTCTGTGAAAGCTGCATTTCCTGTTCGAATTTTTTACTTACTCCAAAGGTCGTTTTGCCACCAACAGTTCCGTGGCGGTACCCGTAATGTAAATCCGTTGATGCCTGGGATTTCAAATACCTTACTTGTCAATGACTGAATGGTACACTTCCTGTTACATTTTTATCATTTATTGTAACAAAATCATGACTCGATATGGTTAAACAAAATATACAACCAAAATAAAAAAAGAATGTTATCAATCATTTATAAACCATGTTTTCAGTAATCAGAAGTGTTATTTTTACTAGTTCTTTGGAAAGAACGAGACACATTTAGGTGGTTTTGAAGTAGAATACCGTTTGCGGGCGTGAGAGGTATTGCTCCTACATTACCTCTCATGAACAGACTCAATAAACAGAGTCTGCTACTTTATTCTCTTAGTTGTGTTTGTTGCTTCCAAAGGATTTCCGTTATCAGTATTTATTAACAGTCACACTAGTCTAGCGTACATTTAGTGCAATGTGGTCACCCCGTGCTACGAATCTGTAGTGCTATTCTTACTGATCCTTTGGGATCAACGAGCCCAATTTAGATGGTATTGAAGTAGAAAAACAACAACACACACATTTCGCTTCTGGAGTTTACCAGCAATTTAAAACTATTAATATATTAATAGACACATTTTAAAATACATATTACTAATAGAAGTATATGAAACGGGACTTGTATTATTGACAGACCTCGGAATGAGACGCATTCAAATCAAAACAAAATTGGAAGGATAAATAAAAGCAAAGTATGCAAGACCACACACATACATAAGGTGCAAAAGAGTGGTATTGGCGGTCAGTGGCGACAATACATCATACTTAAGGTGGAAAAGAGTGGTATTGGCGATCAGTGGCGACCATAAATCATACTTAAGCAACCATGCAATTATCTTATTGCTTCTAAACGATAAGAAAAAGTTACAGACAAACACAATCGACACCAAATACAATCGACACCAAACATACATGAACTGATCTGACGTAAATGGCAAACACTGTACATCATGTACATGCGGACGACGTACTCCACTTATATTTGCCATTAAACATAGTTTAATAAGGCTGCTATAGAAATAGGGAGTAAACGTTTATAGACCATTCACTTTCATTAGTGCATGCAGTGGGTGCGGAATATTAGCATTACGAAAATATATTTAATTGCTTTTAGATTCCATTAGACAAAAATAACATTAATAATATAAGGTTACCTTTATTTAATCAATCTAATCAACGAGCTTTGTGTGTATCTGTCGTATATTCGTCGTTTGTTGTTGTTTTTTGTTCAATGGAATCTAGATTATTGGTATTTGAAGTCATTATTGAGACGTGATAATATAGTTCACGAGGACTGCATAATATATAATGCACATTGATGCAAGTTTATATTTAATAAAAGGCATGTGTAAAATACTCCAAATACTTTAATTCTGAAAATTTCTGAAAATAAAGACCGATACAACACATATCACCCCAATTGTTATATTCCTTCAAAGTTTCGAATACGCGTTTGGTTGATGCAGTTGAGCCAGGGTAGGATGAAATATTTTGCAATTTCATTACATTAATACAATACTGAAATGTACGGTGTCCGGTTGGGATCAGATACAACAATGCGACATTGAGATACGACAATTTGACATTGCGATACGACATCGCGACACAATTGTCGCGATGTCGTATCGCATTGTCGTGATGTCGTATCGCAATGTCGATTTGTCGCATTGTCGTGTGTCGTATTGTCGTGCACGCCAACGACATCACGACATTAGGACAATACCCCGACAATGCGACAACTCGACATTGTGATACGACACTGCGATAAGACATCGCGACAATTATGTCGTATCGCAATGTCACGTTGTCGTATCGCAATTTTGCTATGTCGCATCATCGGGTGTCGCATTGTCGCCCACGACACTAACTTGGAATTATACCACAATAGCCTAAATACACACTATGCATCGGGTAATACCCGAGGATATACACAGCATACGTTAATTATTGTAGTATAAATACAATAGAGCATGAGTCTTGCACGTGTACGGACGATAATGCACTCGCTAACGCTCGTGCATTATCTCCCCGTACACGTGCAAAACTCATGGTCTATTAAATACCAATATCATCCCTTATTTGTAAATAGTTTTATCTTTATATATTTACATTATTTTTAATTACTACTTCATTTCTTCATCTTTCGTCAGTTTTTGCGCACAATATGACCTATTTATGAAACAAAATAATACAGTTTTACGATTTCAGTTGGTATGTTCAAGACGAAAAGGGGTTTTGGCACTGTTCACTTTGAAGTTTGTAAGGCCGTGGGAAAACAATAATAATAATAATAACAAAATAATGATAATAATAATAATAATACATGCTTTATTAGTATTATGCATTATTTTAGTTATTATAACAGTAATAATCCCAATACACATAATTAATAAAACAACATGCAATTGGTTAACTCAATATTTAATCGTCCGTCTCATGTCGACCTTCAAGTCTCCCTGTTTTGATTCTCCCTGTTTTTGGAGTCAGGTTTGACGACTGTTACATACTCTTTAAAATGGCCGACAGAGTTAATAAATATTCATGTTTTGAAAACAAACGAGAGTATTATTCGCTATTGTAAGACAATTAAAAGAAAACAACATATGAGTTTGTCACAGACTTCAAAATTAGCCGGTAGCCCGAAGCCCACAGTCAGTAAAACTCATGTCGGGCTTGTAAATTTTGCAAGCGGGCATGTTAAAAATAAGACGAAAATGCCAAAATGAATCGGAATGAAATCAGACCCAAAAATTAACGACAGCTTGTAAACTAATTTAAACGTCGGCTTATTTTGTTTATACATCGCCGGAAACAACTCTCGGTTCAACACAGACTTGTTTTCCATTTTATTTGCTGTTTTCGAACGACTTTGGGGACGAAGGAGCAATATTTTAGGATGGATCAATACCGCGATGTAAACCCGACTGATAATGAGCTGAAGATCGTTTCCGGTCTATTTTGTAACCTACATGTACGATGAGCTTTCTTCATTATTTCGAAAGAGCGTAACCCGGCAGACGTTAGTGACTCAAAAACACAACACTTATGAAACAGAACCCGTAGTTTTCAGACCCAATGACTGAGAATAAAGTGTCAAAATAATCTCATTACATTAATACAATACTGAAATACAAGTTCTTTATTGTATTTAACTATTTGTGATATTATTCTATAGAACATGTAACATTATGTAACAATATACATATTTGTCTAAAAATAATACTCAAATTACACTTTAAAAAATCGGGTCAGTAGAAATGTGTTCGGCTAGTATTTTTTTTTAAGTCACATGCCCGATGGGCCAGTAGCTCAAAATGTTTTCGTGAAGACTGTTGTTATATCCAGACAAGCTTCCATGTCAAAGGGTATTTTACCTCCTAAATAAATCTGCATTGCTGATTCAGATTATTTTAAAGAGTAAATGTTATAATGTTTTAGCTTTTTACTTCAAAATATGACTTTATTAAACTAGCAATTGTTAATTTTCAATGCTGATTGTCACTCCCAATTCTTATTTCTTGCTGATTCCTTAAATTTTACTACTCCCAAAAATTGCTTATATGGAGTTCTGAAGTAAAGTATTAATTATTTTCATAATATCAGAAAATATGCGCTATTGTTTACATAGATGCCATCATCTCTAAATCAGAAATACACACCTAAATGTCTGTGTAACATGCCCCAGAATCAGACTTGCCCTGATTTTGTCATTAATTTACGGTTGAATTTCTTCTGTACTTGAAACCAATGAACATAACTATGTCTGTATATTAAAGGAAGACAATCCAATGATTTCTTAATCATGTTTTGTATTGTCTGCGTAGCACGGCAGTCACTTTGATCTCTTTGTCCATCGCCGTTGCCATCGTCCATCACAGTTTTATCTGCAACCTAACCTTGGCCATAAAAACTTGAAAAGTATTTGGCCTATGTTCATAAAACTTCACACACATCTTCATCTTACTTCAAGAAATGTGTTAAACATGACATATAACTTACTAACTCGAGGGCAATTACTGGTATTGCAAAACTTTAAAAATACATAATCCCTACATCTGAATTTTTAACAACCGACGATTTATTTCCAACCTACAGAGATGATATACACTTTGTGTCAAGCACTATTGACTTTTTGTATAATATGTTACCGTCACTTTAGCATTAAATTGATTTAAAAGGTATGCTCTGTTAAAAAGGTAAACAAGCTTGCTAACTCTTGCGTTTAAATGTTCTTGTAAATTGTCAAACAGATCCATATTTGATTTTCAGACGTTTAATGCAGTCAATCACAAGTTTTTGTTTGTTTTTAGCTCTTCTGATCAAAGATCAGCAGAGCTTTATCGTGGTGCGGTGTCCGTTCATAAACTTTTTTTGTAGCGACTACTACTGTGAAACTACTGGATGGATTTTCATGAAACTTTACAGGAATTTAGCCCATGATGTCTAGCCTAGCAAAAATTCCCATTGATGTAAAATCCAAGATGGCCGCCAAAGCTAAAAATAGATTTTTAAAAAAACAAGTTTGTAGCGACTTCTTCTTGAAAAACATAAATAATATTGAAATGGGCCTTTTTCTAAAATGATCAACATGACATGATGTTGGCCCTTATCGACATGACACCCAGCGGTCATCTTTGTTTACATAGAATTATATAGTAAAAAATTGAACTCTGAAACTACTGGACGAAATTTCATGAACCTTAACAGGAATGTGAATGTTGCTCTTGATGTCTAGTTGATCCTAGCAACATTACAGGTCGGCTGGAAGTTTAAGATGGCCACCACGAATACAAATAGATCTAAGCAACTTATGTAATACCAAATTCAACGTCCCGTTCATGAATCTTTATCCACTACTGTCTTTCCGTACTAGAAAACAAGTTTGTAGCGACTACTTCTTGAAAACTATAAGTAATATTGATATGGGACTTATTCTAAAATGATTAGCATGACATGATGTTGATCCTTGTCGAAAATTATTTTGATTCGGCATCACACATTGCCGCAATCAGCCATCTCTGTTTACATAGAGTAATATAATAAAAACTTGTAGCGACTGCACTGAAACTTCTTGGCGGATTTTCATGAAACTTCACTGAAATGTTACTCTTGATGTCTAGTTGATCATAGCAAAACTTCAGGCCGGCCGGAAATTCAAGGCGGCCGCCACTGCTAAAAGTAGATTAAAAAAACAACTTGTAGCGACTACTTTTTGAAAACTATAGGTGATATTGATATGGGACTTTCTCTAAAACAATCAACATGACATTATGTTGGCCATTGTCGGAAATCATTTTGATTTGACATGAAACATGGTTGACAGCGGCCATCTCTGTTTACATAGTAAAATAGTAAAAACTTGTAGCGACCACTCCTGTGAAAGTACTTGACAGATTTTCATGAAGCTTCACAGAAATGTTGCTCTTGATGTCAGTTGATCCTAGCAAAATTTCAGGTTGACCGGAATATCAAGATGGTCGCCATGGCTAAAAATAGATTCAAAAAACAAGTTTGTAGCACCTACTTTTTGAAAACTATAAGTGATATTGATATGGGACTTTTTCTAAAATGATCAGCATGACATGATGTTGGTCCTTGTCGAAAATCATTTTGGTTCGACATTAAACATGGCTATCATTGTTTACATAGTATTATATAGTAAAACTTGTAGCCACTACTTCTCTTAAACTACTTGAAGGCTTTTCATGAAACTTAATATAATTATTACTCTTGATGTCTAGTTGATCCTACCAAAATTTCAGGTTGGCCGGAATTTCAAGATGGTCGCCATGGCTAAAAACATTTTTTTTAAAAACAAATTTGTAGCGACTACTTCTTAAAAACTATAAGTGATATTGAATCAGATATGGACCTTTTTCTAAAATGACCAGCATGACATGATGTCGGTCCTTGTTGAAAATTATTTTGATTCGATATTAAAAGTTAAATAGTAAAACTTGTAGCGACCACTCCTCTGAAACTACTTAACAGATTTTCATTAAACTTCACATGAATGCTAATCTAGCTATCAAATCCTATCAGTAGAGCTTCAGGGTCATTGACCTCTGGTTGTTGTCCATTTTCAAAGATATAAAAAATCATAGCCTTCCTACAATTTGCCAGATGCACTTTACAAGGCGGCACTCACAACAGCCTTAATGGAGTTAAATAAAACTTCATCAAAATGTGCAACTCATTGAAAGGAAGCACTGGATTGTTATTCAGGTCGGTTGATCAAATTTTTCAAGGTTGCTGTAAATTTAAATAAATTTTTTTTTTCTCAATAAGTTTATTTCCCTTGAGGGCTGTCTTATGAAATTTGGCAGGATTGAGGAGTATCCATTGTTTTAAGATAGGTGGTTGCACATATAGGGGACTTGTACTTTGCTGAATTTGCTTGTTTTCACGGGGTTTCTTTTTAATGAAGTGTTGGAATTAATTTATAAGCATAACCTGCAGCTTCATCTGGCAGATTCAAAGGACATGCTTTAAGAGTTACGATCAGTGCCCAGAATGGATTATGTAAATATACATTATTTGAAGTAAAATATGTTTAATCTAAATTTAAGTTGGCTGATTAATTCTAAGTACGCTCTATGCTGTTGGGAACATCTCTGTAGTGTAAGAAATCATGCTTTTCTTTCGAGAAAAGAGATCCAGGTTTGAGTCTTGGCGGGGAACCTGGCACACCTACTGAGCTGTACAAACTTCGTTCTGGGATAACCTCAACTTTAAAATTGTTCATTACACAATTATACTAGTGTTAGTTAACAAATCATTCCATAATATTTATATGCGCTTCCATAAAAGTAAAACGGCTATACGTAGTGTTACCATTGTCGTGAAATATCGAAATGTTTTTTACTGTATATATATAATACATTCATCCAAACTGGCATTTTGAAATCAGACAAAACCAAAAGAAAAAAGACAATTAAACTATAATGCTCTGAATACAGTTATTATAGAACTTCATTGTTTTAATTATATAGTACTGAAGTCGGCAAACACTGAATTTGTCACCTCCCCAATTTTGGAGATGTGTCACTTGACTGATAATCGATCAGTAAAATTCTTGTTAATATGTCATGCTAATAATATCACCCTTTCACTGCCTTTCAAACATGTCCGTACTACCCATGCTATAATACATGTTTTATAGCTTTTCTTGTTTCACTGTTAATGCAATAATCTAAATAATGTCAAATGTGACTTAAACTCGTCAAGAATCGCTGGTGCATTGCAGATTTAAGTTTGAGATTCTCATTACTGACGAGCGCTCCAAGAAGATGTGAATGGCAACAGGAAACGTTCGGTTTTTATATATGTTTTCAAAGAGCTATACTGTAGCAAGCACTCTTCATTACTGTTCATGAGCAGTCTCCATCAAACCGAGACTGCAATATTGTGTGTAATTATCTTGTTCGGCGATTTCCAGTCTTGTTTTAATCAGCATTCCTCCTTAAATTACGCCTACTGATGCTTTCTCATGCATAATCATACAGATAAATAAAAGGAGCGGGTTCCAATAAAAATAGTGGGTTCCGCTGATGAAAGTCCTTATTTATGTAGTATTTGCAACTAAATGTGAATGTAACAGTCTAATTGTAGGTATAACATTCGAACAGGAAACATGGCTTTCACGAAACACAGTCAACCAATAACATGCATACAAAACAAACGACACTTAAACATGTTAAATGAAAACTCAAAGTATGAGGCACAGCACACATAACCGGTTTGACAATATTGATACCAATAAAACTCGACTGTGTAAATAACGAATTCCAAGCCTTTGTGTTGGTGACGTCATATGCCTTTACTCTATGTTAACATTGCCATTCATGTTTGTCCTTTTTGCGAGTTTTTGGGTTTGCTGTGTTCTGTGAAAGCTGCATTTCCTGTTCGACTTTTATTCTTATGTTTATGCTCTAACAAACTAAGCAGCATCTAGAAGCAAAATAAATCAAACATATTTCAACGAGTTTAATAAATACAATATTAAATAGGCACGAATGTGAGATTCTATGTATCACATAACTATAAAAACACAAAAAAAACCAACTCATTAGCAAGATTCACGAACCTACCTTGAAGTTCACTTTTTCCATAATCTGGTATATTAACTTAAGGCAGTGGGAGCGTAATGGACCTCTGCATAGATCGGCCAATGTCGGAAAATGTCGGCGAACTTCGAGGTAGTTCGGAACAGTTCGTACTAGTTCGTTGTCGATCGGAAAAGTTATCTTTTTTCCGCAAATTAATTTTTATTTTTGTGTTTCATACATTCGCTGATTAAATATTATGATAATAGGCCCATTGTTAAATTTGAATAGAAAAAATATGATACCCGACAAATAAAAAAAAAGAAAACACCAACAAATGTAACTTCCTGTGACGTCATTGTCGGAATTCCCTCCAACTGTCAACATGGGCTTTCGCGATAACCACGGTGTTTTTCGGAAGTGTAAGGTGATTAAGACAGCCCCGACGCACACAAGTTTAATCACCGATCACAACTATACAGACACCAGTCTCTGTGACTTACATTCATGTGAACGTGACAATTGTACGGCAAACTTCCATCTGAAACTGCCGAAAGGAGTGATCAAAGATGGGTGGAGAGAAGGCCGACGTGTTGTTGAACTAGGAGTTCTGATGGACAACTTGAAAGTCTGTCAGTCATGTAAGTTGGGCCCAGTTCCACTGACACATTACAACATCATTGGAGAGCTTCAAAAGGGACTTAGCGGTTATTTATATATAGTGTGTCAAAATCCGGATTGTCAGTTCATCAACAGAGTTGCTTACGGAAAAATGCACCATATCAAGAAACACGGCATGCCTTGCTTTGTCGTAAACACAAAACTCGGTACATGTATGTATAATTTATTTGTTCTAGCATAGTTTAAATATATATTGTTTGTATATAACCTCAGTGAGTCATTCATCAAATCTACAGCAGACGATTTTGAAAACATTTACTCAAAATCTGGAAAATCTCTGAATGTGGAGGTATACTATCTAAAAAAGGTTGAAAACATTGTGGCAAAAGGGGAAATTGTTTGTTTTTTAGTTAATTCTTCTTTGTCATTATGATGCTTCACAATTGGTCACTTGATTGTGGTTTAATGACGTTTCTAACAATTTTCCGTTATATCACTGCTGCCAGTTCACCTACCCATGTATTTCCTGGATTTCTCATACCAGTACTCCACACATTCAACATTCATTCCAAGCAACTGGCTGCTTTTCCACATAAAATGTTTGCCTATTTGTGAATGATGCTTGTTGCATTTACTTTTATCAAATGTAAGAAAGACTGCAGAGTTACCATCTTGGACTATTATTATAATTTACTTTATAATAAACATGTTTCAGGGTATTAACGTAATTACTTGTTTATTTTCAGCAATGATTGATAACGTGGGTGGTCCTGTCCGAGTTAACAACTTCCTGACGACACTTAATCTGAAGCCAATATGCAACCGGAATCTGAAGATGATGGAAGAGCGAGCAGGAGAAGCCATTGAAGAAGTAGCTATTGATTCTACCCGACAAGCTGCGTGTGATGCTTACCAGATGGAAATGGAGTATGTTTGAATTCATCAACCCTTTCCCTCATATATACACTTTCTGACGCATCTGCAGCAGACGGCTTTTTGAAAACATGGCGACAAAAGAAGAAATTGCTCAAAACGAGCAATTCCTCCTTTAGTCACCATGTTTTCAGCTCTAAACAATTATTGTACTTTTAATTTCAGAGATTTTCCATATTTATTCCTCTATGTTTTCAAAGTCTGCTGTATGTGGGAGAGGGTTAAATGATTAAACCTCGTACTGGATGTGTTTGTATATGTTTATCATAGGTGATTTTTAATTTGGTTAACTCCCACTACTGACATAAACATAACCACATCACTAGAAAAGCTAGCTCACAAGCAGGACGTGAATTCACAATTGATGTCCGGTGCAGTTCACTGACCATGCAAAATATGTCTATAAAAATATCAAAAAAAATATCAAAAACTTATATTTCTTATTTGAAATCTATTTCTTCCTAAACTATTTTATAATCTGTTACAGGGATATCGCTACACAAGAATCAACAAAAGCCAAGCAGTCCATGGAAGGTTCACTGGTGAATGAGCTTGGAGTGTGCCCACTTCCAGATGAACCTCCCTCTCTAAGGTATATTAATATTGAAATATATTCATATTCATGAGAAGTTATTTAACAAAAAGGCCTGTAACCAATGGCAATATATGTGTTTCTAAAACTTGCTATTGTTGATAGGCATTGATGCAATCTGAACAGGCAGATGAAAGACCCAAATGTGTCAGGACTTTCACCAATATAAATTTATGTAGTGTGTTCCTACACTAAATAGTGTAAAAGGAATCCGCTGTGGTCGAGTGGTTAGTTTCGGGGATTTGAAACCGGAAGTCCCAGGTTTGATCTCCAGTCGCGAAAGTTCGGAAACGTCGGTCATGTTGGAGTGTCCTTGGGCAAGGCATATTTTATTTTATAGCCTTAGAGTACTGGTTTGTTTACCTAGGGATCATGAATTAGTGAACTGTTGCCGTGATATAACTGAAATAATGTTGAAAATGGCGTAAAACCCCAATAAATAAATAGAAGTGTAAAACACAATGAACATTTATCTTCTGTTTTATTTCAAAGACTACGACTGGAAGACCGTCCTGGTGTTGATGATGATTCTGCATGGACAGATGTTGACTCTGATGATGATGAAGAGGTTGACGTTGGTGCTTCAGCCATGAATGACAACAGTATTCACACTCCCACATCTGCTGCAGATGCCAGCCCAAGGTAAAAACCTTTTATCATTTTTAGCTATTGTGATCACATTTCGTCAAGTGTCGGTCAGTCGTGCCTCGTCAACAATTGCCTTGTTCACACTCTACAGGCAAATCTTTGACAAGTTGAAACTGGGTTATATGAGGTCAAAGCCTTGGATCAAAGGTCAAATTGAAGGAAAATCTTGTAAGCACTCCACATTTTTAACTTGATCATGATGTAACTATCAGAAAGTTTTTGTTGGTGATATGTAGGCCAAGTTTGAATATGGGTCATGTACAGTAAAAAAAACTAGGTCACAGTTATCATCTCAGTCTAAGAAGTTTCTAAATATTATCATTACAGACCAGAAATAGTTCATACATGTATGAAGCTGTACTGACTATATTTATAGCAAGCAAATTCCATAGAAAAATAGTTATATGTTATGTTTTGTTATATATTTCAAAGGACACCAGCAAATACTTTCCGGCCAAAACCAGTCCCCTATAAGAAGTCAACTAGCAGTATTCGTTGTGTATCCAACAGCTCCTCCAGCCGAACACGTCTGGACAGAAAGTTCCCATGTAGAACACAAAGTGGAATGTCATGCGCCATTGATACTGCTTGGCAGAAAAAAGGCTTTGATAGTTTGACATGTAAGTATTATGGCAAATTGTAGTGTATCTTACTCAATGACAGCTGTTAGGTTTAACAGTGATTCTCTGTTTAGCTCAACTGGCACAAAGTGCAAGGTGAGATTTAAGGATTGTTAAATGTTCCCCGTCGTCCATAGTGAGTTTGTTTACACTTTAACCTTCACAATTTTTGAGCAATTTGAATAAAACTTGGTCACAGTATTTATATCCATAAGAGTTTGATTGAATGCATATAGAACAGAAAGTTTGCTATTTGGACAACCACATTTTTCACTTTGAGAACCAATGTATGCATGTCAAAAAATGACATGGTTCGGGCACAGTTATTGATACACTGTTTATTGTTTTTACAGCCCACACATTCCTTATGAGCAAGGCAAAGTATGGTAAGAAAGTCGTGAAATCTATCATCAGCCATAGGACCTGTGGAACGTGCAACTGGTGGCGACGAAATAGACCTAGTGATGCTGTAAGACCACACAAGTGTGTCCGGAACCATACTGGAAGTGCACGTTTGATGGAAAGTGTCAGTGGAGAAAAGGGGGTTGTTCAGTTAGCTGATGAAGGAACGCCGGTTGAATATCTGGAAGGTGATGGAGACAATACTCTTATTGCGAGACTGAGGAACAACAGAAATATTCACATGAAAAAACGATATGATCGCAATCACGTGGTGAAAAATGTAGGAAAAAGTCTGTATGCATTACACTACAAAAAAGGTGTAAAATTGAGTAAAATGGTAATTTTGCATTTAGAAAAATGTTTGAAATACGCATTTGCACGAAACCAAGGGGACAAAGAGGCTCTTCGTGATAACTTGAAAGCTTTAGTACCTCATCAGTTTGGTGACCACTCTTTGTGCAGTGACAGGTTCTGTGTGTTCAAGAGGACACCAAGTGAAATGTATATTCATCATAGTCTGCCTTACAGAAGAGCATTAACAGATGAAACCCTTCGCCATGAACTCCAGAAAATTTTCGATCCCTTGGTAACCAGAGCTGATCAATACGCAGACTTGGGTTCAAGTCAACAGTGTGAACATGCGAACAAAGAGGTTAGTCTCAGAGCACCGAAGTCACACCACTATGGGAATACCAAGTCACTTGACTACAGAGTACACGCCACGGCTGCGTTCATCAATGAGGGAAGACACTACATACCAAATGTAAGTTTAAGCATGTTATATGGTTCAAAACATTCAGGGCTCATCATGTAGAGATGATATAAAAGGATACACTATCACTGATTCTAATTTCTTGAAGCAATGGTGAACCCTGACGCTTCTTTGAATTGTTGAAATAGTTTTGCTAAGTATTTTCATCTTATGTTGTTTAACCCTTTCCCACATACAACAAATCTGCAGCAGAAGACTTTGAACATATTTTGTCAACAAATAGAAAATCTCTATAATTAAATGGATAACCATTGACTTCAAGTGGAAAACATTGTGGCAAAAGGAGAAATTATTGCTTGTTTTGAGCAATTTCTTTTTTTGTCGCTATGTTTTCAAAAAGCGATATGCTGCAGAGGCGTCAGAAAGCGACTATATGAGGGAAGCGTTAACAAATGTTTGCTTGTTGGAACTAAGCCATTGGCTTTTTGTTTGCAGTTTTGTTTTTGTTTCTATTCTATGAACGGTTGTTATCATGTTCATACAGTTCTTTTTGATTTTTTCAGGTTTTATTATTGCTTCTTTTCATGTTCAGGGTTTTGTTTTATTTTCTATTGTTTGAAGTTTGTTTATTTTTATGTTCTTCTTTTATCAGTTCATGGTTTACCTGATGTTTCCTGCAGGTGTTCATGTGATATGGTATGTTGATCACGTTTCTAATTAGACATATAAGAATTGTGCATTCTATTTAGAATGCCTCTTGTTTAAAAAACACAATAGACACTAAATCCAATTCTGCTGATGCAAGATAAAACAAGGGCACCGCAAAGCGGATGCATCCCCTCGGCTGGGCTTGACCTTTGACCTATGACCTTGAAAATCAATAGGCTTCAAGATGTTACCATATACTTACTTTATACCAAGTTTGGTTAAGATCTGTCAAGAAATGGTTAGTGTAGAGTGATGACAAGGTTTGTTACGGACGGAAGGACGGACGGACACACATACATACGGACGGTCCCGTTACTATATCCCTTTCTCGCTTACTTTGTAACCGAGGGGATAATTAATCTTAATTCCAAAACATATTTTAAGCAAATACAGAACTAATGTTAATGTATTATTTATGTAAAAAGATTGTTTAATATACATAGAAATGTAGACATTCATATTGAAAAGTACTGTTCTTGAGTGATGGTCAAACATCTAACATGATCTGGAGCATGCACAATTATGTTTCAATCTTCAGATGAATATGAAACTTGGTCTGTCGCCTGGGAAGTATACTGTGAAATATGCGGACAAATGTCAGAAGCGCCGTTTGCAGAAGCAGCAGTCTCAGAGCCTTCCATCTGTAAAGCGTCGTAGGCTGATACTTAAACAAGAACGTGCTACCAGCCAGGGTGCAATGGAAGCCTTAGAGGGTGTATCCTACGAGTCAGGTAGGACATTGCAATCAGAAATGGATTGCTTGATTTAGATCTAAACAACTGGTTTTGTTATAAGTGGATCAGATGATGTAATTCATAACATTTTGATTATGAACGTGAAAAGAAGTTGACCTATATATGAAGTCATTTATCAGTGCCTAGGCTGAAATGTGCAGTTTAGGTTGATTGATTAATTGGGGTTTAATGCCGTTTTCAACATTTTTTCAGTCATATCACGGCGGACAGTTTACCTACTCATGCATTTCCTGGTTTTCCCACACCAGTACACCACACAACATACTTTCCAAGCAACTGGCTGCTTTTCCACATAGACTGTTAAACAGCCCATTCAGTCAAACGTTCGAAAGAATGTTGGCCGTGCTGGGATTCGAACTCACAACCCCTGGATTGACAGCCTGCGTCGCTACCGATTGAGCTACCGGGGCTTGTTGTGCGATTTCAGAAACATGCTTTTTTATAAAGCTTTTATCTGGTGTTCTTTAGATATCAATACAAACAATTGTTAGTCTTCAGTCAAATTTACATTTCAATGTATCAATTACAGGAGTTGGTCATTCCACAGAAGTGGACATCGAGAAGCTACCAGACGCAATTGCACGAGGCAACTTCAAACCAGTGAAAGTGGGTAGTGGAGAGCCGACATTTATTGCCATTGATCTGGAAACAACAGATCTTAGTAAGAATTTATATCACCCAGTCTTATGATATTATAACCAGCAAGTTTGGGATTGACAGTCTAGCTTGAAAACTTCTGTGTTTACTGATGAGTATAAAAAAATGCATGTTTTTTATAGAATATCTATAATATTTTATAAATGGGAAAAGGGCTGAAGAAGGAGAGATCATTATTATGGTTTGATTGATTTATTGGGGTTTAACGCAGTTTTCAACAATTTTTCAGTCATATCCCGGCGGCCAGTTGACCTACTCATATGTTTCCTGGTTTGCTCACACCAGTACTCCACATAACATACTTTCCAAGCAACTGACTCCTTTTCCACATAGACTGTAAGCCCATTGGTGAAAGACAAATGACGCTTGTCACAGTGACTTTTGTCAAATGTAGGAAAGAATGTTGGCCGAGATTGGGTTCGAACACACAAACCCTGGATTGACAGCCATCGTCGCTACCAACTGAGCTACTGGGGCTCGGATATATCTTTTATCAGGGAAATTAATAATACATTTGTATAATTGACATTTATTATCAAAATTGTGCAACATAATAATCTTTCTTTTCAGTTCGTTATTCTGTGATGCCACACATCACCCAAATCGCGGCAGCAGAGATGAAGACAGGGAGTAAATTTTCAGTTTACACAAAGCCTTGTGTACCAATTGCTGCTGAGGCACAAAGAGTTACTGGGATATATGTGAACAATGACGGTGACATGTCTGTGAATGGACAACCTGTGGTCTGTGAAACGATAGATAGTGCAATTGTCAAATTATATAATTGGTTGCAGAAGTTCTCTAACGTTATTCTTGTTGCGCATAATGGCCGCAGGTTTGACTTTCCTGTATTGATGACCGCTATAGATAAAAACAAAACCATGGAAGTCTTTTTACAATGTGTATTTGGTTTAATTGACAGTCTGCCATTGTTTAAGAAGAAATTCCCAGATCAGTCTCACAAACAGGAAGACTTAGTCAAACAGCATCTTGGCATTTCGTATGATGCTCACAATGCTGAAGCTGATGTCGAGGCCCTTGGAAAACTTCTTGCACTTTGTGATGAGTCAGAGCGTTTACCTTTTAGTTTTTCCCCTGTTGCAATGAAACATTCATTACAGTTTAATACTGCAAAGTCTTCCAACATTAGATCTTTAGACACCTTGATAATCCATGGTATAATGAAGCGCCCAACTGCAGAAAATATTGCTGGATCAGGGTTAAACTTGAACCATTTGAAGGTGATCTTCAAGCGGTCAGGGGAAGATGGACTTCATGATTCTTTCACAGCAGCAAACAGTGATGGGTTACCTAGAATAACAAATTCTAAAAAAGTCCTTGAGGAAGTTATTCCAAAGTTGGCCAAGCACTTTGAATCTAGTGTCGGCTCTTGATCTGTTTTACACAAAAAATTACATAAATCGGATTATGTGGTTGTTTCAAACAAAATACTTTATGTCAACTTATTGATGGTGAATGTTGTTTTAATTTGGCTATTCTGTTTGATACACTATATAGACAATTATTGTATTGTTCATTTTGATTTACTAATTATGTTTTTGGGATTTTTTTTCAATTTTTCATAGTTGTACTTTTACAAAATCGAAAAAAATCACGATTATTTGTTATTGACATTGCAACTGACAGGCTCATATTCAATTGTTGGTATCTTGCTTTTCCTGATTTGGAGCTTTAACTCAATTAAGTAATAACTTAAGAGTGTATTAACACTATTCCTGATTAAAAACTATGAAAATTGATTTTTTTATTGCAAGTTTTGTAAGTATACCCCCAGACATTTCGCACTGAAATTATGACACAAAGGGGAGATAACCATAATTAGGTTTTTTTTCCAAACCTGTGGTTGAAATCTTCTTAAACTTCATATTTTGGTCTCTTGTTAGTTGTGGATCAAGAATATAGCAAGTAAAACAACATTTGATTTTTTTGGCATTACACTCCCTCTACCTTAAGATTACGAAAATCGACGAAATAATGTCGATGTACTCTGAACGGGAAAGGCCTTCATTTGCATGTTTATCTCACTAATGTTATACGGTAAATATGTCATGGCTTTATCACACTCCTACACCGCAAGTCATGCGATACTATTTGGTCATACATAACGTAATCTTAACCAACTCAATATGTATGCTTACCTACATATACCAAAGACATGAATCGGGGACACTACGCGTGAACAACAAAACTTTACTTTGAAAAAGCAAACTTTATATATATATTTTAGTAATTAACTATCTTAAAATGCAAAACGCTGCAAGGACATTTTTACAACTAAACACAATATTAAAACAAATAAGGTTTTTTATATATGTACAGATTATATTGTACTGTGTCCTTACAAGGCGGCACTCACAACAGCCTTAATGGAGTTTAACAAAACTTCATAAAAATGTGCAACTCATTGAAAGGAAGCACTGGATTGTTATTCAGGTCGGTTGGTCAAAGTTCAAGTTTGCTGTTAATTTAAATAAATAAAAAATCTCTATAAGTTTACTTCTCTTGAGGGCTCTCTTATGAAATGACAGGATTGAGCAGTATCCATTGTTTTAAGATATGTGGTTACACATATAGGGGAATTGTACTTCGGTGAATTTGCTTGTTTGCACGGGGTTTCTTTTTAATGAAGTGTTGGAATCAATTTATAAGCATAACCTGCCGCTTCATCTGGCAGATTCAAAGTACATGCTTTAAGAGTTAAGATCAGTGCCCAGAATGGATTATGTAAATATATATTATTTGAAGTAAAATATGTTTAATATAAATTTAAGTTGGCTGATTCTAAGTACGCTCTGTGCTGTTGGGAACATCTCTGTAGAGTAAGGAAAGATGCTTTTCTTTCGAGAAAAGAGATCCAGGTTTGAGTCCTGGCGGGGAACCTGGCACTCTTACTGAGCTGTACAAACTTCGTTCTGGGATAACCACAACTTTAAAATAAATACATATAATAAAAATTTCATTTTTCATTACACAATTATACTAGTGTTAAAACATCATTCCATAATATTTATATGCGATTCCATAAAACTGAAGCGGCTATACATAGTGTTTATATATATAATACATTCATCCAAACTGGCATTTTGAAATCAGACAAAACCAAAAGACAAAAGACAATTAAACTATAATGCTTTGAATACAGTTATTATATAACTTTATTGTTTTATTTATATAGATTTAAACACAGATTTTGTCACCTCCCCGATTTTGGAGATGTGTCAATTGACTGGTAATCGATCAGTCAAATTCTTGCTACTATGTCATGCTATAATATCATCCTTTCACTGCCTTTCAAACACGTCCGTACTACCCATGCTATAATACATGTTCTATAGCTTTTCTTGTTTCATTGTTAATGAAATAATCTTAATAATGTCAAAAGTGTCTTAAACTCATCAAGAATCGCTGGTGCATTGCAGATTTTGAGATTCATATTACTGCTCATCAAAACGATACTGCTGATTAGCTCTTAGGAACTTGTGCGTGGGGATAAATCAGCAATAGCTTCACCTGTCTTGAATGAGGAAAACTCGGGAAAACATATTTAAGCACCTGTCTCTAATAGACACACATTAAAGACCAGCGCTCCTAGAACATGTGCAGAACATAGGGAACAACAGGAAACGTTCGGTTTTTATATATGTTTACGAAGAGCTATTTTGTAGTTCATTAATTTAATGACATAAACAATCTATATTAAACGCAACGTTGGAGATTCGGTTTCTTTAGAAATGTGACCGAGATGAGTGTTTCATTATCGCAGGACCACATTGCTAAAGTTTCATTATGACATGACCACATTGCTGAACGTCTTTATTTAATCCAAACCTTCCGGATTTATTATTCTCTTATGCTATTTACTCGACCCCGACTGACAAAAGTGTCAGTATTATATTGTAATAACAATAGGAGTCCACTACTCCAGACTTTAAAGTTCTGAGTATTGTTTAATCATTTACATGTATATGCTGCCTTCTTTTTAATTTAGTATTTTGACCGTTACTTGTCATATTTCTGTGACTTCATAACCTCTGCTCCCTGCTAACTGCCATTTTGTTTATTTTGCCCATTGTTTTCTCGTTAAGGGCAAAGCATTTTGTTAGAAACTGGGACCATACGCCGCTGGCCATGGAATGGTGTGAAAGTACCTCATTGAACGTTTTATGATCACCGTCATATGCGTACCATCTTTGGGATGGCTCAAATTTGTGTACTGTTGACATTTAGATATTTAGTTCTCATCGACCCGGGGCTAGAGGGAGTGAACTGTAGCAAGCACTCTTCATAACTGTTTATGAGCAGTCTCAATCAAAGCGAGACTGCAGTATTTTGTGTACTTATCTTGTTCGGCGATTTCCAAATTTCCACCTTGTACTCTTGTTTTAATCAGCATTACTCCTTAAATTACGCCTACTGATGCTTTCTCGTGCATACTCATGCCGATAAATATAAGGAGCGGGTTCCAATAAAAATATTGGGTTCCGCTGATGAAAGTCCTTATTTTTTGAAAAAAACAGGGTATATTAAAATCGCCTCCGTTTTCTGTCCGTCTGTCTGTTACCGTATCTCCTCCTAAACGGAATTCAACCAAACTTAGGGTATGACATCACCATATGATGTCGGCGTGCAAGATCACTATTATGTTTGGCTACGAGCCCAGGGGCCCTCAGGGGTGTCAAAAGGCAAAATAAACTAAAAATTTAATTACATTTTTCATATTTTTGCACATAACTTGGTATATGTAATCGTCTATAAAAGATAAGAGCATATTAAACGCTTTTATTGTTTTTATTATATCGAATTCGGACCATCTGCCCAGGGGCCAGTGGGTGTTTGGGGTGAGAGGGAGTTTGTGTGTAGGGGGATTTGGATTTTTTTTATATAATTATGTCTCAAATGAAACATGATGATGGGATTACACTGTATACATTTGTTTCCTCCTATGTTATAGTTGGGTCTGGAGAAAGGGTCATCAAATACACTAATAATGCAATTACGGTGTCATTTTTTCATACTTTTGCACATTAATTGGTATAATAGTAATCTAATAAAGAGATACACAGCATGTCAAATGATTCATTATTTCAAACTCGGACGTCTTCCCTGGGGTTCGGGTTGGAAGGGGTGGGTGGTGGGTGGAGGGTAACAGGTTATTTAAAAATTATTTCTCACATGAACATTTTCATGAAGGCATTACATTGTATATATTGTGTGGAAATTGAAATTGAAATGAATAAAATGTGGGTCTTTTACGACGGCCATGCCGTCGAATTCGTTCTAGTTTATGTAGTATTTGCAACTAAATGTGAAAGTAACAGTTTAATTGTAGGTATAAAAGTCGAACAGGAAATGAAAGCTGCATTTCCTGTTCGACTTTTATACGTATTGTTATGCTCTAACAAACTAAGCAGTATCTAGTGGCAAAATAAATCAAACATATTTCAAATCTGAAAATACTCCTATTAATGCTGCCTTGTTTGTTAGAGAATATAACCTGACGGCCATTACGTATTCATGTCTTCATTCCAGTAAGCGACGGGAAAGCTTATATTAGCATAATTTTATAACGGATATTTCGATAATAAAACATGTATTAAAACATTTTTTACTGAAAGAAATGCGAAAGACTGTTTAAAATTACCTATTAAATGTTTTAATTTTGCAATATGCAAACTTTTTAAGCCGAAATTAAGGTTTTATTTCATACCCCAGCCAACCCTGTTTGCGCATTTTGGAGAAGGGGTTGGATGGGGTATGAAAGTAAATACTCGGACCACGTAAGTGGGATTAATTTATTTTCACTGTCCCATTTTATTTGGAAGACAATAGGGTAAGAGAGAGATTTGGTGCACTTGGTTTATCTCCAATGGTGTAGCCCTATTGTCAATATGTTTGTGATGTCCGTACCTTACTTCCCATTAACTTGTAATTGTTGTTTGTTATGATAAGGAAACAAAATGGAAACAATAAACCGATTTTAACATCTAAGGTTCAATATAATATGATATTTCTTTTCTATTCATGTATACAGTTACAGTGGTTGTGCGGTCACACCACGATATATACCATCATTCTTAGGCAAAATAATGTATTATCTCTTCCAACAAAACAACTCATATATTACACTATCAACTCGTATTTAAATTTGAGTCGTAATTAATTATGGCTCTAGACACTGTTCTTGATGGGATTCGTCCTATTTGTATTTTTTGGATTTAATGTGATGAATTGACGTAAGTTCATCAAGAATCGCTGGTACATAGCAGGCTTATGTTTGAGATACTCATAAGTCATTACAACGCTGCTACTGATTAGTATTTATACGTATTAGAAATGTATTCGCGGGAGTATAATGAATACATTTATCTCTTGCTATAAGCAACTTACAAAGTATCATGCAATACTAGTGTTGTCCATTTAATATTAGGTGAAAGCATTCCTTTCCACTGCAGGATAATCTACATTGAACTTGTTTCGAAGGTTAGCTTGCAAGAGAATAAGATAAACACGTGTGTTGTTTTAATGCATGTGTTTAGTTAAAACTACATTTCTTGTTCGACGTTTAAACCTATTTATTTATATCATATCAACAAGTGATAAGTATATAGAGGAGCCCAGCATCATATCAATTGTATTCAACGAGTTGAATAAATAAAATATTGAATAGGCACGAATGTGAGATTCTATGTAATACATCTAAAAAAACACAAAAAAACAACAACTCATTAGCAAGATTTTTTAGTTTAATTGCCTATATATGTTTGTATGATGATGTCGTATGTTTGTATGATGACGTCGTTTGTTAGTTTGGTGGAATCCATAATACGCCGATCAACAAAACTACCTTGAAGTTCGCTTTTTTCCATAATCCGGTATATTAACGATTACGAAAATCGACGAAATAATGTCGATGTACTCCGAGCTGAACGGAAAAGATCGAACAATGATTCGGCCTTCATTTGCGTGTTTATTTCACTAATGTAATACGATAAATATGTCATGGCTTTATCACACTCCTACACCGCAAAACATGTGATAACATTTGGTCATACATAACGTTATCTTAAACAACTCAATATTTATGCTTACCTACATATACCAAAGACATGAATCGGGGACACTCCGCTTGAACAACAAACATTTACTGTTGAAAAAGCAAACGTTGAATATATATTTTAGCAATGAACTATCTTAAAATGCAAAACGCTGCAAGGACATTTTCACAACTGAACACAATATGAAAAAAATAAGGTTTTTTATACATGTACAGATGTATACTGGTTTTATTAATTAGTTTATAATATTACATTTGTTTTGTTATTTATTAAGGTAAAAATGAAAATACAAGAACTACTTCACAACTACGAGTAAAAGTTGAACAGGTCATGTAGATTTCACAGAAAACAGTCAACCAAAAATACATTAAAACAAACAACAATTACAATGTTCATAAAAAGCAAGGCATGTTACTTCACAAACACAAACGATTGGAGGTGGGGGTGTATTAAATCATGCTCTATGGTACACCAAATCGGTGATACAATACATTTCACATATAAGTATACTATGGCAAGCCGTTTCAACAATCATCACAGAACCTAAGTTCTCACTTAGTTCTCAAGTGAGAACCTAGGTTCTCAGTGAGAACCTAGGTTACCGCTCGGTAACCAAGGTTCTCGCTAAGAACCAAGATTCTCATCTTGTTTGAGCCAACGGCGCATCATTTATGAAAACCTCGGATACTAGATGATAACCTAAGTTGTTAAATACATTTGGACATTTAGTTTTTGGAAACCATAGTTCTTAAGTGATAACCATGGTTTCCAAGCAGAAATTGTAGTTTAGAGCTAGCCGTTTGTACACTCACTCTGATAACCTAGGTTCTCAAGTGAGAACCTTAGAACCATGGTTTTCAAGTCGAGAGCCCTAGTTCTTGCATGCAAACCTTAGTTCTTACTCAGAAAATCGTAGTTCTCAAACGAAAAAGCTTAAATATCAAACGAAAATCTTAGTTCTCAACCTTAGTTCTTATACAGAAAACCTTAGTTCTCCACCTTAGTTCTTATACAGAAGACCTTAGTTCTCGATACTGTTCTCGGTACTGATCGTGTATAATTAAGTTAAAGCATCCGTTAATATGTCAAAAAGTATATAATTATGCAAACACATATATTCCTCACATAAAACTCCCATGCAAAATCCCCATAGACAAAATTTGTAATTTCTAACTGTCTGACACGAAGCGTGATATTGCAGGGTGATAGAAAATCGCAGGGGGATAGTAAAATTGTTTTCGCATGCTCAGCTTTGGTACGCTTTGGTGTGCGTTGATTTAGGTATTATTTCGGCAGAAACAGAATACAATCAACCAAAGAAAAATAGGAATTAAAAGAAAGGTCACAATCAAGAAAAATACATGCAAACAACAAAAAGGGATAAACTGTGTTACTTTTGACACTAAAATATATCTATTTTGTTTATTTTTGATTTAACTATATTTTATAATATCTTTAGCAGAAGTTCAATTACACAAAATGTCCCGTAGTCGGCTTTAATTGATTGCACAATCAGTATCTAACCTTTACATACGTTTTTGAAAGATGACGTCATGCTGAAGTAACATAACGATGCACGATGCTATTTATTTATGCATACCAGTTAATAAGCGTGGACAAGTTAATAAACGTGGACATATTTCGTCAAAATCACCCTTATCACCTTCATGGTTGTTTTTATCAATCACGGTGAATGTGCCAAGGGAACCAATTCCACTGAACATAAACCCCTTGAGATCAATCACACGCCAGTCACCACCTTTGTTTAAATGGTAGATATTTCCCTGAAACATATCTTTTTAAATCATTGTAATATAAGCAGCATGCTATACATTTCTAGGAATACACAAGGTTTTCATTGTCTGTATCTTATCAGCGCGTAATTGACATTTTTGCGACTATTTTAATCTCACAAAAGAATACGCACTCGTTATAAAACAAACGTCGGACAACTACCATGTTTGTGTTATCGTAGGAAGTAATTAGCTGGTTAAACACTCGCGTAATTTACCCACTGTCACAGCTTCAATCATATCTTGTCTTCAATCAATCTCATCGGCATATTGATTACTACAATCACGTTATTATTGTCCATATTATTAATGACAGAGTCGGCCATGCTTGAAGTACAGCATGAAGCTTGATTCGAAAACAACATGTTTTCTTTGCCTAAAGATAAAATGACGAACGCGGATCTACGTCATAAAGGTTGGCTGTCAATGAATGAATGTGCTGTGCAGTCAGTCTTGAAATTGTAATATAATAACTGTATTACATCATACTGATGTTAAATACCTGTTTACACATGTAGCCGAACCCTAAAGTACGGAGACTTGGTTAAGTGAGTAATATAGAAACCATATATATCTCATTTGCTTGCCTATTAAAAGATATTTTGATCTGGTTCATGGTAGTAGCTGATAGAATTACTTCTGGTAGATTATTCCACGCGTTTATAACTCTATGACTGAAGAAATGCTGCTCTGAGTTATGGTGTGTTCAAAAGTATATAAATGACATAATAATAACAATATAGACTGCACCTTTATCCATCGATAACATTATCTGACGCTGTAAACACATTTTTTGTGATAATTTTGAAATAGTTATTATTGGTGTTTCTTATAAGATTTATTTTCTAAAATACTAATTGCATACAGCACGTCATGTCTTAACTTCAATTCTTGCCAGTGTTCTTCAACTATGCGTTGTATATACACGTACGTTTATACTTTAACAAAACATCAAACATTTAAATAAGAAAAATACATGTCTTCAATACAATCTGCAACACATAGGTATACACGTCGAAGAGGAAATGTAACCTAACTGTCCTTGATACCTGAACATAGCAAAGATGAAATATAATATAATATAATATTTTCTTTATAACGAACATTACAGTGGAAATACTAGCAGCGACACATTTGACCTACTGTAACAAAATATCGCGTTTATATGACAAAGTTCAACAAATCCTTTGTTTGTAATAATTATTTTTTTAAAATTCCTAACGCTTCATTGGGGACATATGAAACCTCGCCACAGAGAGATAAGGCTTAGGTTTACATCCGTCTTGAAAGACAGCATATTCCAAAATACCTTGTCAAGTAACATAATGCGGAAGTGCGTTTTAGCGCGTTTTTAAAAATCTGAGGTATGACCCTACTGGGAATCGAACCTGTTCTAACCACTCGGCCACCGTAATCCTATGTTAATAAACATGTTTAGATAATATGCGATGTTTATCGGCCATCGTAATCCTATGTTAATAAACATGTTTAGATAATATGCGATGTTTATAATCGTCTAACGCTTTGACAAATATCCGTATTTTCTCATTTTTAATTGAACTCCAACATTATTCCACGGGATATTCAAGTATGGCGTAATAGTAGTGCGTCCGCATCGTATGCAGGATGTCGTGTATTCATTCCCCATCCAGGTCATACTAAAGACTTCATAAACAGGGTACTTCAATACTTCAAGAAATCAAATATTTAAGTTGGGGTGGTCAAACACACACACACACACCAACCCTCCATCCCAAGGATCCGTCCAACATGAACCTTGGGGACGCGCTAGCATGTTCCTTTCGTAACACATTATTTTTTAGAAACAAACACATCTGATTATCGGATTGACTATTCTAAGAATAGATTTGCGGCGTTGTAAACGTTATAACTAACTCGGCAAATGCCGCAAACCCCAATTCGTGCCGCTGCTAGTATATTCACTGTATGTATATTCGCGAGCCATATTTACAAAAAGGCATCGTACATGTATTCAAAGATGCGTGAAAGTATTTCGAACATAGTTAATAGAAAATGTGGAACTTAGCTCATCGATATTGAGCTTATTCCTCGCGTTATCAGTATTTATTGATATTCACACTAGCGTTTGTTTAGTGCAGTGTGGCGGCCGTAAAAGGTCGCCCCGACTACAAACCAATAGTGTTATTACTTACTGGTCATTTGGGATCATCAAGCCAAATCGTTGTGGCTTTAAAGTAGAATAACTCTTAAGCCGGTGCTAGGAGGCGTGAGAGGTGTTACACTTTACATTACCCCTCACGAACAGACTCAATAATACCGAGTGTGCTACTTTTACCTCTTGTTTGTGTGTGTTGCTTCCAAGGGATCCACTTTTCAGTATTTATGAAATTATGAATATTTTGAAACAATGAGATATTTTGGGATGCTTCAGAACTTGAAATATTACTATATACTTTTGCCTGTGAACTAGCTGCCGTGACGCAGTATTATAACACTGTTAGTATTTAATTTCAGATATGTCCGCTTACTATATATTAATTTAACGTAACTCTAGAATGGTGAATACAAGTGGGTGTAATTATATGCCTAATCTTTCACAAAGTGTTAGGGGATATTGTTATCGCGTACTTTCGTCCGTCAGTCAATCCGTCTGTTTTTCTGTCACCATATAGAGTATTTTATTAAGTGTAATGCCATCCTTTGAGACATAATTACAAAAAATGACACTATATTACACCCCCACTCTCCACTCCCTGAGCAGATATCCAAGTTTGAAATAACAAAATCGTTTATATCAATAGCGGGAAAATGTGCAAAAATGACAGTGTAATGAAATCTTTAGAGTAGCTGTCCCTTCCCATGTTGCCAGTAATCACCTTACACTTCTAAACACCTTTGCAAAACTTTATTTTCGTATACCTGATCTACTTTTAAAACATGAAAGTAACCTGTTAGACAAGAACTATCACTAACTGAATTATAGGGTGATGTGATTTACAAAGACTTCATAAGATCCTTGATCATACTCACTTTCATACAGTCTTTATTAAAATTGATAAAAAATTTATTAAAAGAGGTTACGACCCTATCATTTTGCAACGCACAGTGGTTGACCCATTTACAGTTCGCTACTATGCTTTCCTCTTTGATTGTGCGATGACCGGACGGATCTTAAACCCTATTATGACGTCTCGTAAATCCTCAAAGGAACATAGCGTTCGATGTTTGTCTTAACAAATATTGTCGTACCCTTAACGGTTTGTTCTCGTGATGCTCTGGTTTCTGCCAAGTCTGTGAGTACTTGCTGTTTTATCTTTCTAGGTTTTTCTTTTCACTTTTTATATTCATATGTACATGATCATCTATGTGTTATACTTATACTGCCTATTAATGCTGCCTTTTTGTTAGAGAATATAACCTGGCAGGGATATATTTATGTACACTAAACCGTTATATTGGAGTGGGAAGGGTGAGGGGCGGGCACTATGGTAACAGTAAGGTTTAGTGCACACTAGAACTGGATTTAAACCGCCAGTGGCATGTTTTGCCACTAACCGTTCCAAGTCGGTAGCCCTATTGTCAACCATTTTATGTGTGTGATGTCATATCTTGCCTCTTATTGATCATTGTAATTGTGTTTTGTTTATGTGTTTTTGAATGCTGCATTTCATGTTCAAATTGTATATCTACGTGTAGTCTACTGTCGACCAGTCTGAAGACTACGTTTTAAGTATTTATCATAATAGAAGGGTCACGTAGTCATTTTATTCATCCGTTCAATATTACAACAGTTTGTCAGGATTTATGATACGATGCTATACAGACATTAACCTCTCAGAGACCCATGTCTGTAGAGTATTAATATTTATTTGCACTGTCACTTAACTCCATTAGTATGATTGACTGTGATGGGTTTTTGTTATATTATGTAGGACGAACACTATATTATATCTGAAGCTGTCGTATATTTGGTATTGGATCTTTTTTTTCTCAGTAGCTGTTGCACAATTGGTATTGGGACATTTTTCTCTCGGTATCTGTTAAAAGAACATCCTCAATCCACAATCAACATCCAAAGGGACTAGATACTGTCTTGAATAAACAAATACCGTAGTGTGCGTCGTTTTTAGAGTTACTTGATACTTTGTCGTGAAGAAAGTCCATTTCCGAATAAACGTTTCGAGTAGGCGGGGCTTACTGCGCTTTCACCCAATGTACTTCAGTAGAAATGGTTATTCCGCTGTTTGAAAATACACAAACGATATTGATTGATTCGTAAATTGTCGGAGATTTGAATACGTTAGTGAAGTGCAAATTTATCATAAAGCGCTTTCGCGCTTCAAGGAATTTGCCATTCAGAACCTGCGTTCTAAATCCAGATAAACACCAAACAAATCGCAAATATATTCTTAAATAAATGGCCTCGTGTATTAAATTGAGACTTGTTACCTTCGGTTTAATTATTACATTTGAAACAATTTGGTCTTGAAAACTCGGCGACTCGGAATGTGTTGGTTGTTAAATCATACGTATTGACATTGAGTCAACTAATTGCAATCACTTGTACAGACAATTCTGTTACAGTGTGTTTCGATCAAAACACAAGAAGTTATTAAAGTCTAAAATCATCATATAAATGAAACTAAACACTAATTAAGTTAAAGGGAAACAAGAAACGCACCTCTGTGTTAATCAAATATCTTTACTTGTATTTAACTAAAACACTATTTTCCTTCCGTACAAAGAATACATTGACAATAGATCTTTTGAATACACAAAACTACATTATATACTGACCATTGAAATGTTGTGTTTTTTTTACTTAAAGCTACAGAGTCCCTATATCAATCGATTTATTCTTTGTAGGCGTGTCTTTATTTGTAACTTCATGTTCACCAGCTCATGTCGAAATCGGGTATTTAAGCGAGCAAATATAGCGAAGGAAATCATTTACTGTATATACATCGACCAGTGCACATCGTACCTATACACAGATAACAGTAGATTTTACAACAAAACAAAAAAGTTAGCTTCTTTCGGGGCTGGAACACACGACCTTCTGATTTCAAGTCCTGTGCTCTATCCACTGAACTACAACTCTACTTGAGAAAATAGTATACTAACTACCATGTATTATGAGGCAAAATAACTTATCATATTTGATAGATCAGTAAATATGCAGTCCATATTGTCGCACGTGTAAATTAACATTGCCTGGTGTAATACTGTATCTTATCAATACGAAACTACTACTTCGCCTCAAATCAACCATATCTCGACTTGTTATTTAGCGCTTGATGCGTTTGTGTGCGCGCTCTTGTAATTACGTAATGCCTATTTAGTGTTAAAAATGCTACAAAATACCAATAAATAGTAGTGGTCTAGAGGTTCAGCGTACATCTTTCAAATCTTACAAGTGCAAGGCTGTGGTTCAAATCCCGTTCTGGACAACTATTTTTTTATCACATATATTCTGGAGCCGTATATTTATCGAAGTTACCTGTACGGAAGCTAAATAGAAATGTGAAATTTTACGTGTGTGTGTGTGTGTGTGTAGTTCTAAGGTTTATAGTCCGTCCGCCAACGAACACGTCAAGGTAAACCTGATGCGATGGGCACAATAGAGTCTGGACTTTTATCTGTGTGTTTTTGTGTGATGTGTGATGATATGTCTACTTGAAGCAGCGAACTTAATGGTTTCTTTATAGTGCTGCCACACTGGAATACCACGCCGTAGTAGACATGATACCCCCACCCACCCAGTCACATTATTCTGACACTGGTCAATCAGTCGTAGCACTACCCATTATTTGCTCGTCAGGCAAGGGTTACAAGTGACTACTCCATTTTTAAAGTCTTTCATATGACGCGGTCAGGGGACTCGAACCCACGACCTCCCGAATGCGATTTCTCCTTATATACCAACTTTTGGGGTGTTCGTCGATTTGAAACTACTTCACACGTGACTCATTCATATTCATGAGTTATTACCAGTTAAAATAGCGACTGTACAGCTTTAAGTGTATATACATATTTAATGATTTATTCAACAACAAATGACTAAACTATGTCATTAAAAATAATTAAATCAGACGAATCATGGGGCCTGGTTAACTGCAGTGCAACTAAATTCATTTCTGTGCGTTTTAGGGTACCCAGATGTCGAATGTGAATCGAAATATTTTTATTACTTTCTATAAGTTTTCATACCAAATTTGATTAGATAGAAATGCAATGGCAACATATGCTCCTCGATATGTTTAAAATCTGCCATATCCATCCGTTAAGCTTCACAAAAAGCCAAACATTCATTTTGACCCCACATGTAATTTTACTGTCAGCTGAAAACCAAAATGGCGACGGAACATTCCATTTTTGTAGGATATGGTCACTTAAGCAAACTATTTTGACCATTAGTGATGTAATAACAAAATTTATCATATAACATGCGATGTCGGAGTGTAGTAATACCATTCAATATATTTGATATTCCACTAGTGGTATAACATAACGTTAATGACGTCATGAACGTCTTGTTAATGTACGTGTTGTGACGTGTTAAAGGTTGCAGAAAACTAAATACTTTCCCATAGACCTCCTGTCAGGTAATATCTCAAGAATTATACACCAGATTTTCTTTAAATTACTTATTTCATAGATATTTCCATCACAAAGCCTTTGAAAGTGTGAACAACTTTTCCAGCTCAACCTCTCTGCACATGGCTGTGTTTATAAACACTATTGAATCCGCACTGACTATTGACATGCAATTTCAATGGATGTTAAATTTTCAAAAACGTGAAAAAATATTTTTTTATTTAATGTAATGATCCTAGCTGATGGGGGTTATTTTACCTATAGTTTATCCTTCCTGAACATGCATATTGAATATTTCAAAGTTATATCTGCTGACCTCTGTGAACTTTCACTTCTGTACTGAATCGTACACAACAAAAGGCGGGGCTTAAGCCAGGTTATATTTATCTGTACGCAGCCTAAAGCAACATGCAAAATGCGACAAGAGCCTCGCATTATATCATTTTGCCAACTCGTTTAATAAATTCAATAATGAATGAGTATTAATGTAAGATCTTCTATATAAACGCATTATACTATTTAGCTGCCTTTTACTTGCTAGATATAATGGTTTTTATTCCCCTAAAATGTATAGTATGAACGATTGATGGAGGACCTGACCATTGAACAAAAGCACCCCGTTTTACTTCCGAACGCTAGAAACAGTCATGCGCAGACAACAATTTCTAACAATAACGCCGCCATGTTTTTAATTTTACAATGTAAACATGGGGTGGGGTGGGGTTAAAATGGATTTTGTTCTTTATGAAGCTTATATAAACAGATCTAGGAATCTAGGAGCATCTATTTTCCTTTTTTCTAACCATATCAGGTATGAAAACTTATAGCAGGAAAAAAAACCATCTCGATCATTTTCGACGTCTAGGCACCCTGAAATACACAGTAGATAGGTTTTATTTGTATTTGAATTTGCACCCAAAATGCACTCAGATCGCCGCACGTGCCTTGCTTGAAGTCAACATTTACACGTTTTCAATTGTTCGTTAACCCATTCGCCGCCAAATTTAAAATTTCTTTTGCTAACATTTGAAATCAAACTTTTCGAATAAATTTTATATATAAAGTGTAAAATATTCTAATTAAGTTGCGACCAGTGTAACTACACATAGTGAGGATGTTTATCTGGATCTACACTGGTCGTAAAGTCAATGCTTTCGACTGTGGCAGCAAAAGGGGTAACATTATAAGCGCAGACTCCTTTCGTGTAAGCATGTCAGCTAACATTATTTTCTGTAATTACTTGCTCGTGGCCCAGTAGGCATAACAAATATAATGCGCCAAAACAATGACGTCAATATCGTCAACAATGTAAACAACGTCAACAGTTGCATGACGTCATTTTGAGTGAAAATATGTGAAAATATAATATTTTCACATGTGAAATATAAACAATGAAAATATAAGGTTTTATTTTAATAATGAAATCCACTATTTCACTGGAGAATTTTTAATAAATTTCTTTATTCATGTTATTTATTATATCTCATAACAATTGCATTTATAATGAAGATAAACATAGCTGAAATGTATTTTTTATTGCTTTAAATTGATCACTATTTGTTTCTCCGAAATATCCGGCGAATCTAAATTAAAGGGCAGGTAGGCAGGTAGGCATATTCCCGTTTTATTGGGATGACAGTAGGGTAAGTGTGTGGTTGGGTGCACCCTAGAACCTGGTTTAAACCCCCAGCGGCCTTTTTTTACCACTGACTGTTCCAAGGCGGAAGCCATATTGTCAACCCTTGTGTGTTTGCGATGTCTTATGTTGCCTTGTTTTCATTTTTATATAAAGTTGTTCTTTGTTTATGTGTTGTGTGTCGTCCTTGAATGCTACTTTTCCTGTTCGATTTTTATATCTATATATATATATCAAACACAGTTCGTTTTCTAAGAGTTACTTTCACTTTTCATACATTTTTGTAACTAAAAAATGGAAATTTGTGAAATAAGTATCAAATTCGAATGATAAACACAGATTGAGAAGCTATGACCATTTACATTTCTATTAAAATGGATATGGTAGCTGCACTTTTGAAAACTCTAACATAGTAGTTCTTAAAAACTCAAAACAGAATATTAATAATATGTTTACCGATTTATAGGAAATAAAATCCCAGAGTGTGTTCAAAATACGTATACTAATGTGTAATAATGCATTATCTGATTAATTAGTTAAGGAATTACATTCCTTTGAAATAACTTCTTTTATACTATTTTTCTTCAGTATGCTTAACATGATATTTATCAAGATGCCATTGATGAATATTTAGCAATATGTGTAGATTTTAGTAAATTCGCGACTTTCCAGTTTAGCGCCCCCTAGCGGTCAACAGGTGGTTGAAAAAACAAATGGCGGCGTATGGGGTCATTTCCTAAGGCTACCGATTTCTATCGATTTACTTAATTTTATCTCACAATTCGAATAGGTGATATCACGCTTTCGGTACGACTAAGTAATATCACCTATTCAAATGGTGGATATCACCAAATCGATTACTTGATATCACAAAAGTGATATGTATGAATGGATGATATCACCTATTCAAATTGTGGATATCACCAATGTGATAACTTGGTATCACATGTATAAATTGGTGAGATCACCTAATCGATTTAGTGATATCAGATATTCGTATTGATTCAGCGTAACACTGTTCTTATTTCACTGTGCCCCATGTTAGAAAATATCTGGACTGTTTGTGGTCATTTTTTTCTAATTTCACTCGTAGCTTATTTAAGAAGCAGTAACTTTCCGTAAAAATGATATCCCTCATTTGAATCATTGATATCCACAATTCGAGTAGGTGATATGCTTTCCGTACGACTAAGTGATATCACCTATTCAAATTGTGAATATCACCAATTCGATAACTTGATATTACATATGTATGAATGGATCACCTATTCGATTTAGTGATATCATATATTTATTCTGCGCAACACTGTCCATATTTCACTGTGCCCCATGTTAGATAAGATCTGGACTGTTTGTGGTCATCTTGCTAATTTTACTGATAGCAGTAACTTTCCGAAAGTGTGATATCACTCATTTAAGTCGGTGATATAGGTGATATAACGCATTCATTTGTAAAAAGTGGATATCACCTATTCGAATGAGTGATATCACCAATTTGAATAGGTGATACTGCATTTCTCTAAATTTATAGTAATTTAGAGAATTTAGCACACCTCATATATGGTGAAAATTTAGTAGTCATTTCTACAGAAAACAAGCAAATTCTGTCAAAAGGGTAATCTAACTTTTAATAAAGTAAATACATTCAAACCCTTGTAAACCCTTTCCCTGATAGATACTGTTACGTGCCGGTACCATCTCTCATTGTGGTAGCGTGCTTTTATAATGCACTTGAAAAAAATATGGACTGCTTAAATAATATTAAAAAACAAACAAACACTTGGTCTTTATAAACTACTAAGAATCAAGCTCAGTTGATATGTTTAATCAAGCAATTATCTAAATAATCACATTTCAGTTCATCAATTCATAAATATAAATATAACTGTACTAGTAGATGAATAAATAAACATTAACAATATTCCCAGGACTCGAATAAAATCTGTCAGTGACAATAAAATTAGCGTTCAAAAGAATATTGAACAACCCTACTAGTTCTAAATGTATAATAAAATACCTCTAAATGTTCCTATTCAAACAATTGTTATAAGTAAACACTAATGTAAAGTAATTTTGAATGAAAAGTAATATGTGTCCTATCCCAATGAAACTAAAAACGGAGTCCTCTCTAAAAATCCAAGGGGTAGTTTATTCATATACCAGACCTTCCCCCACTTCCCCCACGTCCGCCAAAACGAGTACAGCCGCCCATTCTAAGGCGGACCACACCCCCCCCCCTCCCCCTGCTCCAAGAAATACTGGCGGAGAGGCAAATCCCTGCTAAAATTAACGGCGGACGTCAAAACTTACATGAATGAAACACAGTCTTTGTCAATTAAAACTGACTATTAAATGCATTTTAAGAATGACAGCTAAATCATTTAAAGAACAAAAATTAACCTTAAGTTTATGACCCACCTTATCTAATCAAAATCTGATCAGTAATTAATAAAATACAAGTCTTCAAAGTTAAGAATCGTAGTCTGACATTTACGTGTACAAATGACCTCGATCGACCTGCAGAATAGTAGGCTCTTTATGTTACTAAAAATAGGACATGTACACAACAATGGCCGACAGCAGTAAAAGAAGCATGTTGTCTGCACAAACATTTCATGGAATAAACATCTTAACAAGAGATGATTTAAGGTAATTTAGCAGTTATGTAAAGATTAAACACTGGGTACATGAATCATACATGTGTCTGTTAAAGTAGACTGCAATATAATCACAAAATCGGCAGTGTTACTGCTCTCACATTTAACAATAACAAAATGCACTGACTCGAATGTAAACACAAACTTAAAAAAATAGTACACTGTTGCAAGGTACAACATTACCCCCACTTTTACGTGTTTCAGTTCCAACAAACACATTAAACTAAAACATCGCACACCATAAAATATATCACATCAATATCCTAAGGAGTCTTTATGTACTCACAGTACTTTGAGTTTAAATTACACTTATAATGTTACTCTCGTAAATATTACAAAATTAGCTACGCCCATAGTCCTTTATTTCATCGTTTGTGTAAACCCTCCCCAACACAGATCGCACTCTGTTCTCCTTGTCCTGACGGTCCTCAACCTGACGTCGGTCGTTGTTCTGTCTTTTTTCATCCCCACGTCTTCTCTCATCCTTCCTTCTCTCAGACTCTTCCATCCGCTTCTCCTCGTCTTTTCTCATGTCACACTCCCTTCGTCTCTCCTCGTCCTGTCTCCTGTCAACCTCTCTGCGTTGCTCTTCATCCTTCCTCCATTTGTCCCTTGTTCTTTCTTCCATCATTCCATCAAATTTTTTTTCAGCCCCTTTATGCCCTTTCCCTGATCTAAAATCGTTTCCTTTAGGCACCGAACCGTCCTGCTGTTTTTCTCCATGTTGGAGGTTAGTCTTTGCTCCATTGTTTCCAGCAGCGCTGGAGACAGGATGTCAACTGAGCTGGAGCTGGAGCTTGAGGTGGCGGAGTCACATGGAGAGGGAGCCCGCTTTCACTTAACCACGTGTTCATCCTCGTCGGCTGGGCGTTTTCGTACATCCTGTTCGAGAAGTTGTGGAAGGATGTCTTCCACAACTTCGGCGTTTCCACCCTGAATCATCGTGACAGAGGGGGCTCTTATAGGCTGAAGATTCAGCGGTGTCCTTGCGGGCTGAAGGTCCAACGGTGTCCTTGCGGGCTGAAGGTCTAACGCTGGTGACCAGATCCTTTTGGTGAGGTCCAGCGGTCCCCGGGGCATACCAAGTTCTCGCCCAGTGTTCCAACTTGATGTTTGGCAGATCCTTTTGGTGAGGTCCAGCGTTCCCGGGGCCGTACCAAGTTCTAGCCCAGTGTTCCAACTTGATGCACCTTCCCATCTGAATCACTGATGTCTCCCAGGGGCGTAGCACAACCTGATATACGGGGATTGGTGACGTTGACCAGGGTGATACTGACTGCTCTCTGGGTGGCGCCACAGTCCTCTGTGGGCTCTTTATCGCTATGATTGACTAAACTAAATCGTCATCTAACCCCATTAGTCCGTTTGGAAAAACTTCATCCACAGCAAGGGAAAGAACATCCTTGTTTGCACCCGGGCATGCCTTACGAGCCTTGTCAAGACATATTTTCAAGGACTTCTCCTGTGTGAACAAGTGCATGTCTCCATCCTGAATAGCGTAGTGGTTCGGGTTAACAACCAGATAATGTGTGGAATCTTGAATGTTCCTTTCCTGTACCATCTTTATATGGCGTTGGTATTTACGCACATGGTCGTTAAGATACGCCTGGTTCCAACATCGGAAAAGGCACAGCCGGCAGTAGTAGGGCACCTGGTCCAGAAATTTAAGAATGTGTTCCTCCACCTTCCCTTTCCTGTCTATCATTTCCCTGCCCTGGCCAAGACATCTCTGGCATTGGTAGGCTCTTCCCGTGTGTCGTGCGATCTTGACTATGTTTGGATCCATACTGTAAAAGGGAAGACATGTTTTAGGATTCAACTTAGTGCTCAAACTGTAATGTAATAATAAATTAGTTTATTTGATGTCACAGGACCCTTCTATTCGTCTATCACACTCCATCTACTCTTACTCTGTGGTACTCTTCTATTTGTCTATCACTCTCCTTCTACCCTTACTCTATGGTACTCTTCTATTCGTCTATCACTCTCCTTCTACCCTTACTCTGTGGTACTCTTCTATTCGTCCATCACTCTCCTTCTACCCTTACTTTGTGATACACTTCTATTCGTCTATCATTCTCCTTCTACCTTTACTCTATGGTACTCTACTATTCGTCTATCACTCTCCTTCTACCCTTACTCTGTGGTACTCTTCTATTCGTCTATCACTCTCCATCTGTTCATACTCTATTGTACTCTTCTTTTTTTCGTCTACCACTGTCCAACTCTCCGTACTCTATGGTACTCTTTTCCTTTTCATCTACCACTGTCCAACTCTCCGTACTCTATGGTACTCTTCTTCTTTTCGTCTACCACTGTCCAACTCTCCGTACTCTATGGTACTTTTCTATTCGTCTATCACTCTCCATCTCTCCGTACTTTACGGTACTCTTCTTCTTTTCGTCTACCACTGTCCAACTCTCGTGCTCTATCGTACTCTTCTTCTTGTCTATCGTTGTCCATCTTCCCGTACTCTATGGTACTCTTCTATTCGTCTATCACTCTCCATCTCTGCGTACTATATGGTACTCTTCTTCTTTTCGTCTACCACTGTCCAACTCTCCGTACTCTATGGTACTCTTCTTCTTCTCGTCTACCACTGTGCATCTGCATGTACTCTTACAAAGCTTAAAACTCTAACGCCAACTTATTTTAGTGAGTATTAATACAAATTTAACAGGATATACAATAAATAAAACAAAAAAGTCAACTGCACACACACATTAAACTATACAAGTAATAGCAACTTATTATTTTCTTCTCTCTGTCTCTGGCTTCCTATGTAATGGTGAGTTACTGTCCCCCCACCTTTAATCGGAATTTCTTTCTTGCAGCATTGATCCAGCTCAGAGATTTATCTCCTTCGTATGGCTTGAGCTTGTTATGATGGACCATTCTCTCTTTGCCTTGTCTGTCCAGTTGAAACAGATAGTTTATATCCGACATCTGTTGCACTATGAGGAACGGACCATCATACAGATTTTCGAGTTTCGGAGAGATTTAAATCTGTCTTGCCTCATGGAGGCACCAAACAATATCGCCTACCTCATACTTGTGAAAGGGAATGTAGCGACACAGCCAAACAAGCCTATTATTGAGAGTTCTGAAAGAGTTTGGAAAAAGGTGAAAGAATTATCAAAATCGGATGATAAACAAAACCGATATGACCATTTAAAAGTTGTTCTAAAACGAATATGGGAGCCGCCATTTTTAGAACTATGACGTCATAATTCCATATTTATTTATCATATATGGAATATTGATAAGTATCATTTAAAACGAAAAAATCAATCAAATGAATGGTTTTTTTTTTACTGGTCATATAAATCATTATTGCCATTAAGTATTACATATTTTTCATACAGTTGCTGTCATGTTTTCCCTATAAATCAGTAAATTTTCATATTTATAAATATTCCATATATGGTCATTTAGAACCGTGATTTCATAGCTCTCAACAGAAACTTCAAATGATCATACCTTCTTTGTTTATCATCCGATTTTGATAATTCTTTCACCCTTATTCAGGTATTTCAGAACTCTCAATAATAAAGATGGTTTGGCTGTGTCGCTAAATTCCCTTTAAGTGCAACTTTAACATCGTATAACTCTTTGCTTCTTTTTGCTGAATCACCCAGGTACTTTCTGGCATCTTCATGGGCGTGCTGCATACGTGACTTCAGTATGTCTACATAACCGCCGTAGTATGTGATTTCCTGACCATGACAGGTTGTTGTGCTCATTATGTGTGGCTCTGTATGCGCTAGCCAAGCAACCCAGATTAAGTCCAAGTGTGTCTGCTCTCCACACAGATAGGCCTTTATCATGCGTAGCAGGGTGCGGTTAAACCTTTCCGATTGTCCATTGCATCGAGAATTCCTGGCACTAGTTCCTGTCTTCCGAATCTCTAACAATCTGCAGAGTTCGCGAAATACATGACTTTCAAATGCGCTTCCACGATCACTATGGAAAGAAAGAGGGGATCCCCATCTAGCGATAAATTCATTTATTATCTTGGATGCACATACTTCGGTTGTTTGATCCGGTACTGCAAGTATCTCGACATACTTGGAAAAATAAGTAAAAGGAAATGCTTATTTCAACGAGGGGTCAGAGGTAAAGGACCCAAGTAGTCCATTGCGACAACATCCCACGGCGCTCCTACACCCAGCGTTTCCATTTGTGCGCGAGGTATCTTCATTGGTTTCTTATCAGCAGCACACGTGTCACATTTTCTGATGTGCAGAGCTATATCATCTTTCAGGGCGTACCAATAAAAACGTTGTATGGTTTTCTCTTTGGTTTTCTTGCACCCCAGGTGGCCTGAAAGGACGGAGTCATGTATCTGGAATAATACCGTATCCCTCAAATTGGTTGAAACAACTTCCAGGGTATCCCATAGAATCCAGTAATGCCGCGAAGCTGGACTCGACGATACCATCTCTTGGCGGCTCGGTCTGATATTGACTTCTTTAGCCTTCAGGATAGGTCCTATTGCGGGATCACTTTCTTGTCGCTGCCGCAGATCTTCCATAGAAAGACCTCCTGCCCAAGCCCATCTGAAAGTTTCTCTTCTTGGATATTGTCTATCTTCCCGGGTTGAGGGTCCTGGTTGGGGAGCTGGATCTACGCTTCTTACTATCTGGGTCTCACGGGTAGTTTCAGGCTGGCATTCATCTTGAGGGGCTGATAATGGTTCTGGAAACTTGACAATATCATAAAGCCCTTCCAATATCATGCTCTTTTGCAGCACTTTTTGCATGGGCCACTTTTCAGTGTTTCAGTGGTGTCCCCTTCTGAACAGCTACAGTCTTGAGGATTTTGGCAGCGGGGCAATGCATCACAGTTTCCCTGCTCGGTACGGTACTCTACAGCAAAATCGTACATAGCCAAGATCTCGATCCATCTGGCTGTTTTGCCTCGTGGCTCCTTTACGCTGACTAGGTTAGAATAGCCAGACTAGGGACTGGTGGTCATTTCTCACTAAAAAATGTCTGAATTACTCTATGAAGAAACGTACCGCTAACAATTCCTTCTCTGTAATAGAGTAGTTGCGCTCCGCCTTGTTGAGGGCTCTACTGACGTACTCTATTACGTGCTCGCGGTCACTCTGTATCTGTGCTAGTACAGCACCAATACTCACGTCAGAAGCATCTGTGTCTAAAATAAATTCACCACCATTGTTCTGAGGGTAACCCATAATGTCTGAACCTACAAGTGCTTTCTAGAGCTACGTAAATGACTCTTCACATGCCTCTTTCCAAAGAAAGTCCTTCTCCTTTTTGGTTAGTTCCACCATAGGTCTTACTAGTTTTGCAAATTCTTTCACAAACCGAAGGTAATATGACCCCGTTAACACAAACTGTTTAATCTGCTTTGGCGTCTTAGGTGTGGGCCATTCAATCATCTTGGATATTTGGTTGGATTTGGTCTTACTCCAGCACCAGAGACTACGTGTCCAAGGAACGTTACTTCTTCTTGAATCATTTCGCATTTATCGGGTTTAAGTTTAAGTCCCGCAGCTTGCATTCTTATTAAGACTTGCTCCACTCGTTCTATGTGGTCTTCAAAACTGGCACTGAATACTACAATGTCATTGATGTAGACGAGACATGTTTCCCACTGTAGACCCTGTAATGCCAGTTCCATGGTCCTTAGGAAGGTGCTGTCTGCGTTATTTAGTCCAAAAGGCATTCTTGTCATCTCATTATGGCCATATTTACAACAGAAAGCACTTTTTTGAATGTCATCGTTTTTTAGGGGAATTTAGAAGTAACCGCTAGTTAGATCGAAAGTGCTGAAAAGGATTGAACCAGACACTGCATCTAAACAATCCAGGATTCGCCGCAAAGGAAATCCATCTGGCTTGACAAGTGCATTGACACGCCTGTAATCTACACATGGACGAACTCCTCCCGACTTTTTGCGTACAAGAATAATAGGAGATGCCCATGCAGAAGTACTTTTACGTATTACCCCTTTAGCTAGAAGGTCTTCTATAGGTTTCTCTTCTTCCTCTGCAAAAGCTAATGGGACCCTTCTAGGTGCTTGCTTAATTGGAGCATCCTCTGCAGTGTTTATAGAATGCTCAGCTAGATATGTCAGCCCTAGATCCCATTCTCCCTTAAAAAAGGTGTCTTGATACTTTATCAACAATTGCGCCAATGCCTGTGCTTCTGGCGGTTGTTTGCCTTTTGATGACCTTTCGTATAGGTTCTTCAGGTATTACCGTGGCGTCAATTTTCTTGACTGTTACTGGTGCTGCTAACCCCTTTTGACCTTGTGGCATACCGAGTTGCACTCGCCGAACAGAGAAAGTGTTGTTGTCTTCATCGCTGTGTTCTTGTTGAGACAAAATCTGGTGTTGACCCTCAACCAGCTCAGCATGTCCTATCACAGGGTCCTGTCTTAACGATATTGCTGTTGGAAAAGGGTTGAGTATTCTGACTTTGTTTGTCACGCAGTTACTTATATCTGTCAGGGTGGCTGCCATCTGCAAAGGGTATGTTTCTTTAAAGTTTTGATGAACTCTGACGTTCCTGAGATATCGTCGGACTCTTCTCGTTCTACAAATACATCTATAACCGCTTCACTCTGGCCCGGTATTATGAAATGGCCAGCCGCAGTAACTTTTTGCACTTTATCTTGCAGACCTACCTGTATACATGGTAACTCCATTCAAAATTATGACGCCCCTGCTTAATAGTAAGTCAGCCGGACCACCCTCACTATTTTGTAAAATGTCTATACCTAGCAGACATTTGTCCTCTATGTCTTCAACGATAGTTTCTTTTTGCAGCCCTAACTTTATGAAGAAAACACCCTTTCTCATCTCTTTGAGTGGAGTGCCACATGCTGCATTTAGGCATGATGTTTCAGTCAGTTTAGGTCTGTTTTTAATGTTGATTGTGTTGAACACTCTCTCTGATATAAGGGTTTTAGTTGCCCCGGTGTCTGTTGTGAAAATTATAGGCACTCATTCGATTGAGCCTTTGATGTATACCCCATTGCTATATGGTTTTCTTCTCCGAATCACGTTATTAGCTTCTTGGCTACCATTGCTAATTGTATTTTGGACATTAATGTTACAAAGGGCATTTCCTCGGCCTCGAAGGTCTGCCCTTGCTAGTTTAAAGCTTCTCTGTTATTTCCAGTACTCTGGACCCGCGCCCTATTTCCATATGGCTCTCTATTTGAATTTGTACTGATTCTGTATAATTGTTTCTTGTCACATTTTCACGTACCCTTGTAGGACAATCTCTGGCATAATGGCCTTGTTGTTGACACGCAAACATGTCAAAGTTCTACTAGGGTTGGTAGATTTATGTTTCTTTTGTTTATCTTGATCCCTCCACTATTTTGTGTATTGACTCGACATCACAAACACAAACGGGTTGACAATAGGGCTACCGCCTTGGAACGGTCAGTGGCAAAGTAGGCCACTGGGGGTTTAAACCGGTTCTAGGGTGCACCAAACCTCACACTTACCCTACTGTCATCCCATTAAAACAGGACAGTGTAAATAAAGAAATCCCCGCCATGATCTAAACTCTAACCAACAAGGCAGCATCAATAGGCAATATAAGTAAAACACAAATATGCTCGTGTAAATATAATACAAAAAAACAATAGCCTAGAAAGCCACAATGAAGGTACTCAATGACTTGGCAGAAGCCAGAGCAGTAAGAGAATACACCATTAAGGGCACGACAAGAAAGAACATGGACAAACATCAAACGCCACCGTCCCAATGGGCTTTAGGTAGGCGTCATCATAGGGTCCACAGCCTGTCCGGTCATCGTACAATTAAAGAGGAAAGCATAATGGCGAACTGTAAAAGGGTCCACCACCAAGCATGCAGTACGTTGCAAAATGATAGGGTCATAACCTCTTTTGATAAACTTTTTAACAAGTTTAACAAAGATAGTATGAAAGTGATCATGACCTAGAATCTTACGAAGTTTATAAATCACATCACCATAGAAGTCAGGTTGTGATAGTCCTTGTCGCAGAAGAGTCCTTAAATTACATTTATATTTGGAAAGAAGATCAGGGTTACGATAATACAATTTTGCAAAGGTTTTACGAAGTTTATGGTAACGGTAACCCTGATTGAGTAACTTTTTAGTTATACAAAGATTACGAATATTAAAGTCCTCAACTCGAGTACAAGCTCTAGAAAAACGAATGAGTTGAGACAGATACACCCCATAAGAGTCTTCAAAGTTAAGAATCGTAGTCTGACATTTACATGTATAAATGACCTCGATCGACCTGCAGAATTGTAGACTGTACACATCAATGGCCGACAGCAGTAAAAGAAGCATGCTGTCTGCACAAAACATTTCATGGAATAAACACCAGTAATAACAAGAGATGATTTAAGATAATTTAGCAGTTATGTAAAGATTAAATACTGGGTACATGAATCATACAGGTTCTGTTAAAGTAGACTGCAATATAATCACAAAATCGGCAGTGTTACTGCTCTCACATTTAACAATAACAAAATGCACTGACTCGAATGTAAACACAAAATTTAAAAAATAGTACACAGTTGCAAGGTACAACAATACGCCTTTTAACGCCTCCAAACGGGAGGCTTCTCAGAAAATGTTAACACAGTTTATTTAAAGAAAGTAAATAGTTAGTAAATGCTTTCAGAATAGAAGAGTCCACTATTTTGCTTATTAGGGAAAGGGTTAACGAATTATAACTTTACCTAGGAAGTAAAGCTCACTCACTGATGAAACATGTATGAAGCCACAAAACAAAAGAGACAACTATCTTATCAAATGTTCATATTATTGTTTTAATAAAATTTAAACATGACTCTTAGGTTAAATGCAGTGTGCAATAATTATTGATAGCATAGCCCCAGTGAATTATTCTGTCCGTTAGTTACGAGGTCTTTGCAATTAGATGTTATTCGTACATAAATAATATTTAATTACAAAAAACATCTAATTGTAAAATAACTTTATGTAGAAACATCATCAAACATATTGTATAAGGCTGACTCAATAACTGATGAAACATGTTTTCATTTTGATAAAACGTGACAAACTAGTATTTTGATTCTAATATAACACATTCTTAACAAGTGTTCCATGACCTTGAAGCGCTCTCCTGATATATTTTGAATAGTTTTTGCATGCCAGAAAAGAATCTGGTTTAGTAACTTTATGATTTCTGTACGGCCTGAATTTTACTTGAAACCAACTAAATACCAAGTGCAACTTTCCTGTAAAGTTTCATCCTGTAGTCGCCCAGTGTTCTTCCCAGAACATTAAGGCACGTCACATGCAACATGCCTTCAGAGCCAAAATGCTTTTGAAAAATGCCTTTACCCTTTTGAGTTTGTGATGTCGTTTGTATTTAGTATTACTTTTGCCTTCTTGTTTGTCTGTTTGCTTGTTTGTTTCTGTGTTTTGTGGTTGACTGTCCTCCTTGAATGCTACTTTCCCTGTCCGATCGTTTTATATTTTAAGTTAATTTTCAATGTATTGTCATAAAATTAATAGTGTTTCAAATTTATGTATTCAATTGAAATAGATTTAAAGTAAAAAGCCTTTTATTGTATATTATTCTTATGTGTTTTGAGTAAACTATCTTTAAATACCCCTTTCCCTAATAGATACGCCTTTTAACACCTCCAAATGGAAGGCGTTTGAAAACAGTACAGGACAAGTTCCAAATGTGCAGAACGCGCAATTGGAATTTAGTCCTGTACTGTTTTCTACTCTATCAGAAAATGTTATCAAAATTATCTAAAGATAGTAAATAGTGAGATAGGAAGAGTCCACTATTTTGCTTGTTAGGGAAAGGGTTAATGGCTTGAGTATTTTGAAACACTCTGAAAAGAAAGCGACATGCCTTCAGAAATTTCTGGGGACAACACCGTTGCCAAAAAAAAGAAGTTTACAGACAGACACTGCGCCATGGCAAAATAAAAACAAGAGGACCAGGATGGCCATAGATCGCTCGCCTGGTAATCATGGGCAATAAGTATGTTGTATCTATCTGGCATGGGTATTTTTCAATTTGTACCACCTTAACAAAGGAAAATACAACATAGCATTTTTTAATAAATCAAGGGTCATAACTCTGTCGTTACTAACAAGATCTAGCCTGTTTTCGAAATTGTCCAAGACTTCATTGATATACAGCGATTTGCACAATTAGACATCTTACCGATACTTCCTGCCAAGTTTCGTCGAAATCCAACAAGGTGTTTAGGAGGAGTAACAGCAAAAATAAAAATGTCAAGGTGCCGTACCTCCGTAAAAAATAATCGAACCCGCCAAAAAAACGCAATATGCGCTACCAAACATCATACCAATGCTTCCTGCTAAGTTTCGTCAAATCCAAAAAAATGTATTAAACAACAATAATAAAAAAATAATAGTAATAAATAAAACCAACAACAAAATTGTAAAATTTGGTTAAGATTGCTCAAGAAATGTGGCCTGTATCGTGTTAACAACTGCATCTTTGCTAATTCAGGGGCCATTACTCTGGTGTTACTGGTCCGATATTGCCCATTATCAAACTCCTGCGAAATCTTATGGTCATATACAATCTGTGCAAGTCTGATTAAGATTGCTCAAGAAATGTGGCCTGTTTCGTGTTAACAACTGCATCTTTGCTGTTACTGCTTTGATCTTGCCCATTATAAAACTCGTGCTAAATCGTATAGTCATATACAATCTTTGCAAGACTGGTTAAGATTGCTCAAGAAATGTGGCCTTTATCGTGTAAACAAGATGGAAACTGCATTTTTTTGTTAATTCAGAGACCATAACTCTAATGTTACTGGTCTGAACTTACCCATTATCACACTCGTCTGAGATCTTATGGTTATGTACAATCTGTGCTAGTTTTGTTAAGATTGCTCAAGTAAACAAGCTAACGGTTGACGACAGACAGACAGACGACGGACGAAGAGTGGTCACAACAGGTCACACTTGAGCACTTCGTGATCAGGTGAGCTAAAAATATCAAAATGAGTAATGACAACCTGCACCATTGTATGTGAGATGAACAGAAAATCCATAACCTTACTAGGCTGGGGCTAAGCATTAGCCAAATCGCCATAGACTAAACACATTCTAATTTGGCTACCGGTAAAGAACAATCTAAAAGTTCTTATAATTTTTAAAAAGACATTAGCCAAGTTAATGAACATTATTATTTATCATATAACATGGCTTCTGGGACTGCAATAAAGCCATGACTTATTTCTCACACTAGTGTATTACAGATGCAAATGAGGACCGAATCACTGTGTTTGTATACAGTAAAACATTTAATACCAATTGGTTGCATGGTATATTATACGTTACGTTCAGACGCCTTAATTACTTATCATTATTTGTTATCTTACTTCATAAAATGAATGTTAGTAACGTTCAATTTGGTTTAAGATGTCGCATTATTTGCAAGGCGAAGGCATTTACAGCCGCGTAACGTATCGACGTCGTGTAAACACCAAAACGACGTCATGATTTGACTATAGGTTGCAGAAAACTAAATACTTTCCCATAGACCTCCTGTTGCACCTGTCAGCTAATATCTCAAGAATTATACACCAGATTTTCTTTAAATTACCTTATTTCATAGATATTTCCATCACAATGCCTTTGAAAGTGTGAAAAAGACAACTTTTCCAGCTCAACCTCTCTGCACATGTCTGTGTTTACAAACACTATTGAATCCGCACTGAATATTGACATGCAATTTCAATGGGTGTTAAAATTTCAAAAACATTAAAAAATATTTTTTTATTTAATTTTATGATCCTAGCTGATGGGGATTATTTTACCTATAGTTTATCCTTCCTGAAAATGCATACTGAATATTTCAAAGTTATATTTTCTGACCTCTGTGAACTCTGTGAACTTTCACTTCTGTACTGAATCGTACACAACAAAAGGCGGGGCTTCAGCCAAGCTATATTTAGCTGTACGCAACCTATAGAGAGACATTCAGACCTGACAAAATGCCATATATCGACAACCGTTCCAATATTTTGCTTCAAATAAAGTGATTTTAAATTGATTTCATCAACAACATGTGATGTTTAACCAGTTGAAGCTATCTTGAAAATAATATCTACTCAAAAATGATATTTGTGATTTTTAGGGGTCAAAATAGCAGATGTTACCATAAAAAATGCCACTGTTTTTGTATATATTTAAAATCTGCCTTCAAATGAATTAATTAAAACTATTCAGCAGTTTCTATATGTGAAACCATCAAGAAAATGCAACTTTTCAGTTTAAAAATGACAAAAAATCATTCTGAGACTATCCTCCCCAACTCCATTTTTAGGGCCATGCCATGTTTTACAATATGCTCATTACACAAAATTGACTGTAAATGTACTATTTATTGTATTTGTTTTATTAGATATTGTTTGTAGCATCTTTACAGGTCATTTTCATGCAACCATGCAGCCAATAAGCACTGTTTAAAGTACAGATCCATGAAAATTCATTAAAATGAAGTGGGTGGGGTAAATAAAGACTTTTAAAAAGCATAGAAAAGGTCATATTTTTGGCCAACTAAATAATTTAATTTGTAAAATGTATTAAACTGCATAAAATATTTGCATATCGACACTAACCGTATAGAAGAGATGAACTCAAAGTCAGAGTTTACTTCAACATCTTTTTCAAAACAGACATAAGCGGCTTTTCGACATCTTTTTGGAAAGATGTAGATTGTCGCTTACTGACATTTTGCCAAACAACGTATGCAAAGCCCTCAGAAATTAATAAAACTTACTAGATATACCTTTAACTGTGTCAAACATGTGCATAACAGGCCAATTGTGTATACCAGGTGTCAGGTATGGCTAATTTTGTGTCCACAATCTTTAATAAAATAATTTAAAATACCTATTACACCATAATTTAACATTTCTCACACTTTCAAATCATTGTGTTAGAGAAAAAGTATGTCTACTTTCACTTTTACCATATGCAGAATCTAGCCTATAGAGAGACATTCAGACCCGACAGAATGTATTTTTTCTGGTTAAATTTTTTGATACATTTAATCTGAGAAAAATAAAACCATTCTTTTTTAGAAAAAAGTCCTTTTCGACATAATATGAGGGCTTAAAGTAGCTTCGGCTAAGGCAAAATTCCTTCGTTTTTTACGCGTAAATCCAGAATCTTCAAAATGCCATATATCGACAACCGTTCCAATCTTTTGCTTCAAATAAAGAAGGATAGATGTGATTTTAAATTGATTTCATCAACAACATGTGATGTTTAACCAGTTGAAGCTATCTTGAAAATAATATCTACTCAAAAATGATTTTTGTGATTTTCAGGGGTCAAAATAGCAGATGTTACCATAAAAAATGCCACTGTTTTTGTATATATTTAAAATCTGCCTTCAAATGAATTAATTAACATTATTCAGCAGTTTCTATATGTGAAACCATCAAGAAAATGCAACTTTTCAGTTTAAAAATGACAAAAAATCATTCTGAGACTATCCTCCCAAACTCCATTTTTAGGGCCATGCCATGTTTTACAATATGCTCATTACACAAAATTGACTGTAAATGTATTATTTATTGTATTTGTTTTATTAGATATTGTTTGTAGCATCTTTACAGGTCATTTTCATGCAACCATGCAGCCAATAAGCACTGTTTAAAGTAAAGATCCATGAAAATTCATTAAAATGAAGGGGGTGGGGTAAATAAAGACTTTTAAAAAACATAGAAAAGGTAATATTTTTGGCCAACTAAATAATTCAATTTGTAAAATGTATTAAACCGCATAAAATATTTGCATATCGACACTAACCGTATAGAAGCGATGAACTCAAAGTCAGAGTTTACCTCAACATCTTTTTCAAAACAGACATAAGCGGCTTTTCGACATCTTTTCGGAAAGATGTAGATTGTCGCTTACTGACATTTTTGCGAAACAACGTATGCAAAGCCCTCAGAAATTAATAAAACGTACTAGATATACCTTTAACTGTGTCAAACAAGTGCATTACAGGCCAATTGTGTATACCAGGTGTCAGGTATGGCTAATTTTGTGTCCACAACCTTTAATAAAATAATTTAAAATACCTATGTTGCATCATAAAACTTTGAAATATTTAAAAATCATGAAAAGAGTTATAAGAAAAGTCAAAATACACCATAATTTAACATTTCTCACACTTTCAAATCATTGTGTTAGAAAAAAAGTATGTCTACTTTCACTTTTACCATATGCAGAATCTAGCCTATAGCCCTATTGTCAACCCTTTTGTGTTTGTGATGTCGTTTGCATTTATTATTACTTTTGCCTTCTTGTTTGTCTGTTTGCGTGTTTGTTTATGTGTTTTGTGGTTGACTGTCCTCCTTGAATGCTACTTTTCCTGTCCGATCTTTTTATATTTCTTTACAAATTGCCGCCGTATATAATGAAAATTGACAACATTACAGTGAAACTATCACTTCGTAGGTGTGTTATGTGATAAACAGAATCTTACATTCGTGACTTTAATAACCTCGTTAGATAAAAAGATAGGATACTCGGCAAGAGCCTCGTATCCTATAATTTTATCCCACTCGTTTATTAAAATCAATAATACACATTCACTCATGTAAGATCCTCTATATAATTGTTTACAAGAAATTAGCCAAAGTAATGAATGTTGGCTCGTTTTAGCTAATTTGACTAGCAGTTAATAACTTCTGGCGCCAGCCCAGTGGATTATCAACCCTAGACAAATAAACAGAAGATTGCTATATTGACTTGTATCTAAAATTGCATGATATGCTGGTATATAATGTAAATATAAGAAGTGTGCCAACAGTTCCTTAAACCATATAAATGAAAGTTTTGGCAACATAACACTGTTGAAGAATTCCTGGTCTCTAATTACACTGACAGCCATGATGTAATTTGGTGGCACAAACACAACCAAGTCACAAAACTCTATCCCACAAATGTTCAGTTGACCCTGTATCTGTAATAGTCATGCTTCGTACTCAGTTTCACTTCACCATTCTCCCTCTGAAATTGTCCATTTGTTTCAGAATTGATGTCTTTCTATTGAACACGCTGAATGGGCATTTCACTTCCACAAGTTTCAATTCCTTGTTTTTTGTTAAGACCAGTCTGTCCGGACTCGCACCTAGGTATGGTATTTTCGGTTCACAACAATACCAACTACACTGTCTACAACACTGTTTTTCTGACTGTACTTCGCAAACGCAACATCCTCGTACATTATCCCATGCTTTACACCACGAGAGGTGAATGTACTTTTTTCTGATCAAAACTCTCGCATGAATCAGTGGTCGACTTGAGTTTACAGAATGTTCCAAATGTAGATGCTGTCACTCTGTATTCCCTCTCTTCGAACCACCTCGCATTCTTGCTTTGCATCCTGGTCTGTTTTTCGATTAATTTTGTCTTCTTTAAATCACAAGCAATCACACGTTTATAAAAACAAATTCCCCATTTCACTGATATCAAACCATTCAGTTTCAAACGCTGTGTCTTTTAATTTCTCAAACAAAATATCATTTAAGCCACTGGCAGTACTCTGTACTTTGGGGAGAACTGGTCACGGTTATTGTTCTTGATTGTTTCAATAACAGGCAGGTTCAAGCCACTTGTGTCATACAATTTGACTAGCTTCTCAAGTTGAGTCTTTCTTACTGTACTGGCAAAATATGATACTGGATTGTTGTACTTAACTGTGCTGCAAACTTCTTTTTTTGACACTTTAAAGGGGTCATGTTTACGAAATTAATTTCACTGAATAAAAGGGGCTCATCTGACAATGGTTTGCGGACATGCCACATCTGTAGCTTGTTCGTAAACGTCTGATTATCAGGTATTTTCTCTACGCCCTGTCGGCGGAGGTCAATAATGAATTATATGACATCTACAACGCGTTTGCATTCACCATCATTTCCAGCTGGACACGTATATGTAGCCAATTTCAACGATGTTCCACCATTTTCTAAGCACAAATGAACACTGTAGTCTGTAGTAATAACGTGTTGGTGACGTCATCCGCTAAATAAAGCGACCAATTCTGGTTAAAATCATACATAATCTGATTAAAAATATAATAAATAGATTATTTACTGTTGTGATCGATTATATAGAAATCCTTCACTCGATGGTAGGCGCGTGTTGCTTTTCACACACGCGCTTAAGCTCGTTCGTGAAAAGAACCACACGCCTATCATCTCTTGACGGATATCCTTATAACAGATCCCAGCAGTTAAATAATATCTATTTCTTTACTGCAATTAATGTTATCTGATCTTTATAAAAGGTGTGGTTTTGAATGTTTGGGGACCACTTTGCCCGAGAAAGTGTCAGTTCTTGCGAATGGCGGGAGTTGTATAGTACTGGTTTATACCCAAGAAAAGACGGGTGGCCTGCCAAAGCCACAAAATACCGACCGTCCCATATAACTGAAACATTGTTGAAAAACCATGTTAAACCCCATACAAAAATATTTGACTGCGTGTGCTATCTCACTCAGTCCATAATTTATTTCTGACAATCTTACCGGAAGCTTATGAAATGTTGCATGAACTAATCAGTGCCTCCCCTGGGCTTTGCCAAATGAGAAAATCTGCATACATGACCTACTATAAAGGGAGAAGCCTCCAGGTCGAGAGGTCGAAGGTTTGATCATATGCCACATCGCGTACGTTGTGTCCTTGGACAAGACACATTTCCCATATATTCTAGTACTGGTTCTCACCCAGGAAGCCAACGAGAGTGATTAATATAAGTCATAGGCTTGTTTCACTTGGCAACAAAATTATTATTGAGACTAAACATTTGGCTTCAAATAGATCCAACTGTAGAAAATTGACGAAAGATAAACAAAACCCCAGGGAGACCTTGCAAATTAAGCTAGTCACTTGTAGCTTATGTAATGTTATATACATATGGTGTTAAAATCATGAAATTTAACGAGATCAATTTGTCAGTTACCTTTTTTGGTAAGTATGGGTTCCCGGTCATAATATCTACACATCCTGGACAGTTCCACGTTGACAGATGTTCAGCGTCTCCTTCATCAATACAAACACATCTAGGATGAAACCAGCCATCTCAGAAATCACACTGTATAATTATCTCATTCTGGTCGTTACGTTGGCGACACATGCAGTAGAGCTGAATGTCATGGGTCGTGTCACAGGCAAGCTTCCGTTTCTTTGACATCTTTTCTGACCAACTGAAAAATGTAGAGAGTAAATAACATAAAAAAATTGACATAATAACTGAAACTACTACTGCAGACTGATAGTCAGAGGGTCACAAGTAAGAGTATCGTTCACAACCTTCATGATGATATGATTTGAAAGTAGATCTATCGTCTGCCATCCCAAATCTGTATTTGTGAGAAAGTTGTCGGTTACATGAAGAGGATGATTGGTTATAGAAGTCGCCAACACATTTAGGATAATTGACCGTCATACATAAATGAGAACTGTTGCTAACTGGCATTCTTAATACCACAGTGACATCACAGTAATTGCCGCTTCTAAGAGACGGCGAAAACAATACCTTAGTTACAATACAACTATGAAAAGAAGGCGTTTGAGGAAAGAGGAAGTAACGCCCATATAAGACTGAAATGTTGTGACACTATTGAGCTCTGTCACTCTAGTACACGGCCGGCATGCATATCTCATCAGGTAATGGATACGTCCGTGTGGAAGGTAGATTATAGTATGTTAAGGTATGCCAGTTCCGAAAGCGAGGTCGATAAGGAAGATCAGCCCACAGTATAGTACTTTCGAGAGTCGAACTATGAGGTCCAGGAACCTGGGAGTTGTAGATGTGTTTATATATTCAACAAGTTAAATATAATGTAGAACAGATTGTGGCTTTCCCTCACCCACAAGTTATGTAATGTGATGATGTTACAATGTAAATAGTGTATGTGGGTGTAAACAGGCACAACATGTATATGTGATTTATCCTAATATTAATAAGTACGTTGACAAATTCACTTACCTGATTATAATCAATAAGGAGTTTCTTTTTGGTTGTAGAAATCATAGTATTTCAGTTAGATTATTCGATTATTCGTTAAAATAGCTTAATTTATTAACTTTTTCGCATGACCCCATACGCCGCCATTTTGAAATGTCATCAAGTTGTTGACCTCTAGGTGGCGCTAAACTGGCAACCGGCGAATTGGAGATTGTTTTTGTTAGTTTGTTGTTGATCGCCCTTTTTTAGCATATATTTATTCCTGAGTAGAACCGCTTTTATAATTACAATAAATACTGAAAAGGGGATCCCTTGGAAGCAATAAACACAAACACGAGATAAAAGTAGCAGACTCGGTTGTATTTGGTCTGTTCATGATAGGTAATGTAGAATGCAACACTTCTCACGCCTCATAGAACCAGCTTAAGCGAGATTCTACCTTAAAGCCACAAAGAATGGGCTTGATGATCCCAAAGGTTTACAAATCGAGCTTCAAGTGCGAAAAAAATAAAAGTAGGCCTAAACGTGTTCTGAAAAAACGAAACTTCTCGTATTCCAAGAAGAACGTCGCTGAATTAAGATTTAAGAAAAATAATGGTGCTGATAGACATATTAAACAAAGCTGTTTACCTAAATAGTTTATAAATCGTAGCAATGTTTTTAGATATTTAAAAATACATCTACAGTAGTTCTCCTTCTATCAAGCCATTTGGTTAAATGAGTGTAGAACCCAACTTAAAATGTTTACCACTATTTTCATCTCAGTTCACACAACCAAAACAATATCACAAATAAGCATGCATGTATCTGATTCCAAACTTGCTAATAACATATGAACGCAAAGTTAAAAACAAAGTACGATCTAAATAAACTATTAACATCAGCAGGAAATAAAAAGACGTATGACGATACTAAAAGCGAACTTTACATTTTTAAAAGAAAGTCACTGCATGCTTATGAGTTCTAAACTAATAGAATAGATACAAATGTTTCGCGACGTTCTGCGGCCATTGTTCAAATGTCGATGTTCAATCAGTTTATTAAATGGAAACTTTTGAAACTTCTAACACACTATTATTAGTTAAAATATTGCTCACGTATTGTATCGTATTGGAAGAGTCACAGAGACACTGTCAATATTAATTTGTCTAGATTTATGATGCGATATAAGAGTACAGACCATCCTCTCAGAGAACCAATGACAGCACTGTATGAACAATCATTTCGGTACCATTATTAAGATTGACTATGATTATATTTTGTAATTGTATCCACAGACAGTACAGTCAATATAGCGATTACAAACAATAGCTGTTGCAAAATAATTGATACTGAAACATTATTTCGCATTCTATCAGTGGGATGGAATTACGTGTATGTGTTATTTCGTTGAATTGATACTTTGATATTGTTTCATGAATGAGATATAGGGTCCTATAGAAACCACAGCGTCCGAGCGCAATGGCATCGTAGGTCCACACTGTACTGCAAACAAGGACTTAAAAATACAATAAAAGAGACAAGTGTCGTGAAGTGTTTGTCTCCAGTAAAGGTTTTTTGAATAAGAGCACAAAAGCTGTCTTAGATAAAGTTGTTTGGTAATGATTTATATATTGTGAAAAAAACATAATTACTCATAGATGAAACTTCACACTTATTGCAATTGTTATTCAGAACGTCTACTGAATATTTAATTAATTAACATAATTAATCCCAGTTGTCATATGCTTCATCACATTCCTTTTTAACGTGATCTTTGACTGCAGTAAGACAACAGTATGGAGATATTTGTAGAGACGCATGCACTTTTATATATATCAGACGGACTGTATAAGGATGTTTATATATTACAGCTTTGTCTGCGATTTGTATAGGAAATACTGGGAATAGAAAAAAAGCTATATTTACTCGTTTGCTATACTGGGAAATATCATTGCTCAGGCCTTTTCCGTCAGTGTCGGGAATGCCAAATGACGTTCCGATTGTTTTACGGACGTCTTCGTCAGATTCCGCCACTAGGAAATAACGATAACGGAAATTAACGAAGAGTTCCGGTTCCACGTGTTTGTTTGTAACGTTGTCTTGGATGACGTAGCGTCGTCTTGGCGTTCTCGTGCAAACTGGTGTAAAAAGGCGTGAATCAAAAGAAATATTAATAAAATATCATTTTAAATTATGTAATAGATATATAAAAATATCTCCCTCGGTAGAGAAATGGCCCCGATATAAGAACTCGCGCTCCGCACTCGTTCTCATATCGGGCCATTTCTCTACCTCGGGAGATATTTCCCGTATCTCAAAAACACTGGTTATTAAACTCTCTGTAATTTAGGAATCCCTTACATAGTTGGAAGTTTGTTTTGTTTTTCGTCTACCCTGCATTGAAAGTGGTACACCGAGTCATATTCGTGGAAACCATATCATCCTCAGTAGTTTGAACTGGTGTATACGAATTAATACTCCAGAGTTCCAGAGATGAAATATTGACTTAATGTAGGCGTCAAACAATAATAACAGTATTAGCTGCTTTATCGGCAGAAATTAAAACACAATTTTAAGACATTCTTGGATTTCAGACTTTAATCTCGTTTAAAAACGTATACATTACTTACAACGGAAACATGCCTTATTTTAATTGTGATCATATATGAGCTATACTGGCCCCCATACGTGTACATAGTGAGGTGTGTTCAATTTGTTATAGTTACGTTGTAATACAATGGTAATACAAATGGTAATATGCATAACACTTTTTCAAGAAATCCCGGTATGTTATCGTTAAAGCGATTGTCTCTTAATAAAAAGGGCGTGTGTTAGATTCCCAAAAGAAAGACTCTAGAACAATAGTGTAACATTACATAGGTACGATGTGCAATACTCCGTTTTACGTAGCACACTACATGCTACGGTAATCGCGGCCGACTTATGATCGTGCTCGGTCATTTAACATACACTTTAAGGATCATGTCATTTAAATACGAGTTGTGTAGCTTTGATACAGTGGTTTGGTGGGTATAGAATCACTTGGGTAAAACGGCTTAACTTAAATAGAAAGGAAAACGCCTATTTAGTTTCTGATTTAGATTTATTCTTTTAGTTGTATGACAGAAATGTTTTTGAAACTACTGTCCTATAACGGTAAATTTTGCAACACAATTTACATAATTCCGTGGTATCCATAGAGGTACCAGTTTTCAACAAATTAACTTAATTGATGATTACAGTTTGAATTGTGTCTTTAAAATGTGTTATAGCAGCAAATATTCATATCTCAGTTTATTGTGACAGTGTGATTTGTTTCTTTCAAAAGCACACTTCATTCGGTCAGTAAGGAATCTTTTTTTTTTCTTTCTGAGAGGTGTTGTACGTAGTAATATATTTTGCATGGAAAAAAGCACCAAATTATTTCACTGCTGCACAAATGCATGCTTTTATGACATATCTCCAAGACTGGACAATTTAAAAAAGAAAATCTGCAATGCATGAGCTGAGAAAATTGAATTTAAACGTAAACTGATTCTTTACTACCGATGATTCTATACACCAAATGCACTTTATGGGACAGATTAATTGCTTTCGAACAACTGAAAAACCACCGATAGAATATTAGTTTACTATAACTGGTGTCAGAGGGGAACATAAACTGCCAAAAATGTTTGGTTTAGACAATCACAATCAATGCACTCAGATAAAATTGAATCATTTATTTTCCCAAGGACCCGTCTTCAAATCTGCGATACGTAACGCACAATCATAATGTATATTATAGACAGTAAACCTCCAACAAGGGAGTTTCATGACTCCCAGTGGTATCGTGTCAGAAAATCATAGTTTGCTGACTGGAAAATTTATTTCTCGCCTAGATGTGATGATGCGAAATTACGTTTACGAGGACGTTTAAGAAATGTGTCTGTATGACACATATTTATTTTATAACTTGCGGTATGGAAGTGCTATAAAGTCATGGTATCAATACACTAGTGTAATAAATATGTAAATGAAGGCAGAAGCATGGATCAGTACGAAATTCGTTCGTCTCTTCGAAATACCGAAATGCGGAAATCGACCAGACAGTTTCGATTGCAGGATGTAATACGGCGAAACTCTACGGCAACGATATAAAGATTATTGATCATTAATTATTGTACCTTATAATCAGTGGTCCAACAGCTTATTTTTGAGTTTGATGGTAAAATTTAGTAGAATTGTTTGACTAATATAAAGTGTTTGTATAATGTGTATACATTATGGTTCTGACGCATGCCAGACATGAATTTGCATATTAAGGTAAAAAATGAGATCAAAGGTCAAATGAGTGCAAAAATTGGTAAAATCGCTATGTAATCAAATTATCGTCATTTATTTAACTAATTACACATTCAATTTCTTTCATTTTGATATATTTTACTTTTGATAGCATTTATACAGTTGTGTAGATTTTCTAAAACTCTTTCTGCCCGTACATCCGGCCATTTTATGCAAATAACGGTCAATAAGTACAAACAAATGCAATGACAAATACTAGATTAAGAATTAGTTTAATATTTAGGCTTCGACTTATTTTAATATTTAGGTTTTGTGGATACTATACACTTATATTGACTAGTTAGGAAGATTTAAACATGTATATTTTGCATGAAACCTGCATGTATATACGTCATAGTTTTCAACTGGCATATACATAGTAGTTTTCAACTGGTTATGCAGATAGTCCGGCAGTAGACGACAAAACCCAAAATGACCGTCCACACAATGTTTTTTTTGATGGTTTTAATATATATATAATTGAATTGAATGTTGTTTAACGGCTCATCAACACAGTACAGGTTAATATGTTGATTCTGAATCCTCGCTATTATCCTGTCTTCAGGACAAGACAGTGTAAACAAAACTACATCCCATCAAAAGGAAATCTCTAACAATTAAGTCCACATCCAGAGAAACCAACTAAAGATATACATACAAAATAATAAACATCTCAGGATGTATCCAGAATTTGCTGAACATGATCACAAATGACGGAAAAATATGAAAAAAACAAATTTCTTAAAATTTGCTATGTTACCATTTTAAATCCTACATTATATCCATATCTACTAGAATGGAATAAATGAAACAATTCTGTTTTCAAATAAAACTATGATTTAAAAAATAAAATGTTTAGATTTGAAGATGTCAAAACTTGCCCAGCCAACATCCTTAATACAAAATCGCTACAGGTTACAAAAATGAGAAAAATGGTCCCCACTGCACCAAAACGAAATAGCAGCGTAGATCCGCACTGTACCACAAAGAGCAAATTAACTATACAACGATAAGGACGATACACAACTCAATGAGTGGTGAAGACAGGGTTACCGACTTGGAATGATCAGTCGGCAATATGACACACTGGTTTGCCTAAAGCTACAGACGCCCTATATCAATCGATTTCTTCTTTGTGGGCGTGTCTTTATTTGTAACTTCATCTTCACCAGCTCATGTCGAAATCGGGTATTTAAGCGAGCAAAAATAGCGCATGAAATCATTTACTGTATATACATCGACCAGTGCACATCGTACCTATACACAGGTAACAGTAATTTTTAACGAAAACAAAAGTTAGCTTCTTTCGGGGCTCGAACACACGACCTTCTGATTTCAAGTCCTGTGCTCTATCCACTGAACTACAACGCTACTTGAGAAAATAATATACTAACTACCATATATTATGTGGCAAAATAACTTAACATATTGGAACGCAACTAAAGATGGATCAATAAATAGTCCATATTGTCGCACGTGTAAATTAACATTGCCTGGTGTAATACTGTATCTTATCAATATGAAACTAAATACTTCGTCTCATATCAACCATATATCGACTTGTTATTTAGCGCTTGATGAGTTTGTGTGCGCGCTCTTGTTATTACGTAATTCCTATTTAGTGTTAAAAATGCTACAAAATACCAATAAAAAGCAGTGGTCTAGAGGTTCAGCGTACATCTTTAAAAACTTACAAGTGCAAGACTGTGGTTCAAATCCCGTTCTGGGCAATTATTTTTTATCACATATATTCTAGAGCCGTATTTTTATCGATGTTACCTGTACGGAGACTAAATAAAAATGTGAAATTTTACGTATCGATGTTTCCTTATATACCGACTTTTGGGGTGTTCGTCGATTTGAAAATACTTCAGACGTGACTCATTCATATTCATGAGTTATTACCAGTTAAAATAGGGACTGTACAGCTTTAAATCGATTTTAAGTGTACACAACCGCGTTATCATTCTTGTCTTCGGCACTCAAATTGACAAAACTGTATAAATAAAAGTATATCCAATCAATAGCAAATCTCTAACAATGAAGTCCACATCCAGAGAAATTAGGAAACGATACATGTATCTGTTATTGTAAAACTATATAAAACATAATAAGAAACACAGCAGTTGCAGTCAAAGAGAAAACAAATCTAGGGTATGACCACAGAACCGAGGAACAAACATTCCATGTCCCAGCTTCCCCTTTCAGGATTTCAGAAGGGGCAGTTATGGAGTCCCATGAGGTAACTTCCGGTCATCGCACAAGAGAAAAGTGAAGCGCAGTAACTAACTGTAAAAGGGTCAATAACCAAGCATGACGTGCATTGTAATACTAAAGGGTCGTATTTACTTTTCTGACGAATTTCCTGATTAATTTTGTAATGTGCTCAGGAAATATGTCACACCTCCTAAGCGTATGCATCACATCTCTACAGAATAAAGGTTGTGATATTCCTAGTTGCAGAACCGTTTTTAGGTAGTGTTTTACTTCTCCAGCAGTTTTCGTTGCGGCGATAAAATGTTGTGAAAGATCTGCCAAGTTTGTGATAACGAAAACCTTTTTGAAGGAGTTTACTTGTAATAAATTAATTTCGATAACTGAAATCCTTAACATCGTTACATGCCAGTTCAAGAAGAAGATCATACAGACAAAATGCAGCTCGTATAAAATACAAAGCATAGGATGGAGAACCTTAACCAAGCATGAAGAAAGATAAAAATATCGGACAGGTAAAGCAGCATTCAAGGACGACAGTCAACCACAAAACACAAAAAGAAAACACGCAAACAGAAAAACGAGAAGACAAAAGTAATAAAAAATGCAATTGACATCACAAACACAAATGGGTTGACAATAGGGCTACCGCCATGAAACGGTCAGTGGCAACAAAGGGTTTAAACCGGTTCTAGGGTGCACCAAGCCTCACACTTACCCTACTTCATCCCATTAAAACAGGACAGTGTAAATAAAGAAATCCCCGCCATGATCTAATCTCTAACCAACAAGGCAGCATCAATAGGCAATATAAGTAAAACACAAATATGCTCGTGTAAATATAATACAAAAGAAACAATAGCCTAGAAAGCCACAATGAAGGTACTCAATGACTTGGCAGAAGCCAGAGCAACAAGAGAATAAACCATTAAGGGCACGACAAGAAAGATCATAGACAAACATCAAACGCCACCGTCCCATTGGGCTTTAGGTAGGCGTCATCATAGGGTCCACAGCCTGTCCGGTCATCGTACAATTAAAGAGGAAAGCATAGTGGCGAACTGTAATAGAGTACACCACCAAGCATGCAGTACGTTGCAAAATGATAGGGTCATAACCATTTGTATCGATGGTAAAGACGTCCTGTGGTTATTGACCGTCAAATGGTACAGTTCAAGACTTGACCAATTCTGGAGCTATATTTCGAACAAATTGGTCAAATGTGAAGCCTCTCTCTCACTCCTGTGACAATGCGATCAACTATACAGCCAGAGCGGTTGTGCATCTGAGCATCCTTGTTCAACTGCAAGATGTGGTTGTTACACTGCACATTTTTCTGTCAACGCAACATGCCGAGCAACTGCCAAAACAGATGAACAAAAGATGATGCTGAGTAGTGATGAATTTTTTTTGTAGGCATCTCGGCAGCATTTTTTCCCCAAAACTAATCAAACCCTTTAATATTTTGAATTAACAAATCTTTCAGGAAACTTTAAGCAGGGCAGTTGTGTATGTCATACATAATGATGTAAATTGTTGTGTAAATCAATTGCAAAACAAGTGGTTTTCAATGATTGTTTGGTTGAATTCATGTTTCAATCAGACTAGTTTTCATTAACTGCATTAACAATGCACTTATCAACCTTTGACCTTATTTTTTTATAATATGTTGCCTTAATTTTGCTATGTCTGTTAACTGAAACACGTATCTTACACAAAGGTGCTTATTTTTGGGAGAATAAATGCTATACATTAAACATAATTTTAGTTATTAGAATATAATCTTTTTGCACTCAGTTGACCGTTGACCTAATTTTGAGGCTCATGAGCATTTTCAGCTTTGGCATGCATTGGAATGGTTATCCACACACTCTAAGGATTACATTAAGCGTGCATGCCAAATTCTACTAAATTTTGACATCAAAAGTTTTTTATCGCGTGATGGACCAATGACTATTGTGTCGCATTCTTTGAAGTATTTCAAGAAATGGAATCTCACGTTCGTGTCTGTTTAAAGTTTAATTTGACAAACACGTCAATAAAAATGATATGATGCTCGGAAATGCCTCGTATATTTTCAACTTGAAATTGTAACATTTATGTAACACTTGTTTAAAAGCGCGGTGTATTTTTTCAGAGGCAGTGTAACGTGTATAACGTAATTACTATGTATAAAAACATTAAAAGTGTGTTGCTGTTTTTTGCGAAAAGATAATACAAGATATACTTGTGAAACATTGACTCTTAAAAAAACAAAAATCATTCTAAGTTTAGTATTGGAAATATTACACTTCTTGTGTAAAATAGCTTCCCAAATACGTACATATTTTGTTATATTTTGCCGGAAAAAAATTGTTTTTGATTTGTTGTTATACACATAGTAGTGACCTATTATACTATATATTAGCTACGATGACTCTGTGAAACACATCGCACTTTTAAGCCACTGTTAGATGGTTACAAAGGTTAATTCTGAGACAACTACGCAAATACAAGACATTACATCATATTTTCGAATCACACGCACGCACGTATGCACACATCAATAAAGCCTGTAATGTGCTGTTAAATAGTATTTCTGCATATGTTATATAACTTAACTTAAGTTATTACGCTGACTTAACGCATTTGAAATCCAAGTTTATTCATGCTACGATACTTTTGTGTGATCGCTTTCTAAACACCAATACTGAATTTAAGGTAGAACTAGAAATTTATAGAAATCTGCTTAGGTCGGTGCTAATGGGCTCGGAAGGTGTTGTACATATCTCATAACCAGACTCAATAAAAACGAGTCTGCTACTTGTTTGAATATTGGTATATATATATAGCAAAAGAAATACAAAAAAAATACGTGTAAAATACATGTCTTAACGTTAAATAAGTTAGGCTGAAATTGTTGTTAGTTACATATAACATATACAAGTATGTGACGCCTACTCATTTAATACCACAAACATGCTTTAATCTAGTTTACTATACATGTTAACTATCGCTCACCTTTGATATCCTGTTACATATGTTATAGACAGTGAAACTGTAATATTTATTCAGCATGTTTATGTTTTAAGGCCAAAATCCAGCCGTGTCTCCCGTAGAACCTGGTTAAACCCCCACCAGCCTTTTTTGCCACTGCGCTTTACAAGCAGAACCTGTATGTAAATCCTTTTGTGTTTGTTGTATGGCAAACATTGCTTCTAAATTTCCTTGTGACTGTTGTTCGCTTTCAATGCATGTTTTTTGTTAACTTTGTTCTGTGAATGTTACATCTTCTGTTCCACGCCCATACCTCATTTAAATTCATTCAATATGTCTCAACTGATATCGTAAAGTAATGTTTCAAAACAGTAATTCCATGGATTTTAAATATCAAGTCATAGGCAATTGCTCATTTCAATCTCGCCTTTCAGCCATGATACAAAATCTACAGAAGAATAAATAAGATGAGTTGAAATGATTACTGTTTATTTGCACAATACACTTAACATGCTTAACAGAAATACAACGAAAAAATAATTTGTTTAAAAATATGTAAAAGTACACAGGCAATATACGAGATATATATAAGATGTAAACATCGAACATATATCCGCAGAAAAAAAGGCTTTTATATACATATATATGTTTAACCACTATTATGGTAACACGTTTAAGGCATTCCATCCTAAAATAGCATGTTAAATGAGTTTTCACATATATATATATGTTAATTATTAAAACCTTTATGTCTGTTGAAACAAGCAGAGATAAAATAGGAAAACTCATTCATGTCGTATTATACCGCTAATAAAATGATGGAAATTCTCTAACTGTAGTTTATACTTTCTTGTTGATTTGGTCAATACATTATGATTTGTTGTTTGAAAACATGTTTGACTGCGCGTTTCATAGTTAGGGGTTAATATACGGCCGTGGTGTGCCTTTTGTCGATGATGGCACACCTAGTGCCTTAATGGCCCGAGGGCTTTAGCCCGAGGGTCATGCACTAGGTGTGCCATTATCGACAAATGGCACACCACGGCCGTATATTTGCCTTTTTATTACATACCTTACTATAAATGGAGAAGAAGAAAAAAACGATACGATTTAAGCATATAGTCTAAGTAGTTTTAAGGTGAAAACAATTGTTTTGCAAATAAATGAATTACGTATGTTAAATTAATAAACTACTTTAAAATCAGTTTTCTGCCTTGCCTGTTTTTAAAAACCATGTCTGTCACTAGATCTATAATGATTTATTTCGACGTTTCAACGGAACTGGGCTGTGAAAACTGCAGTCGAGATTTTCAACGTCCGCTCCTGCGCTCTATAGCTCTCCCCTATGACGTTTTTAGTGCTTGATGACGTTGAAAAATGATATATAGGGTCCTATAGAAACCACAGCGTCCGAACGTAGGTGGCATCGTAGGTCCGCACTGTACTGCAAACAAGGACTTGAAACTACAATGAAAGAGACAAAAAACAACAGAAAGGGTGGTGAAGACAGGGTTACCGACTTGGAATGGTCAGTAGGCAATAAGGCCTACTGGTTAGCTTGAATCGATTTTATATGCGCACAATCCTTGCTATTATCCTGTCTTCAGCGCCCAAATAGAGAAGACAGTGTAAACAAAACTACATCCCATCAAAAAGAAATCTCTAACAATAAAGTCCACATCCAGAAAAACTAACTAAAGTCATGTTGCTTGATGACGTCGACGTCATCGCGTGCGGACAGTCTGTTGCTACTCTGCCGATTTTCCATAATCCATAATGGCACAGTGTGCCGATTATGGATTTCGAAAAAGGACTGATAATCATTGCTTTTCATTGAAATGTGTTACTATTTATAGTAAGGTATGTAATAATTTAAACTATTATATGTAACGTTATAATTGCAATTGTATTGTTCGTCGTCTTGGGTATTGTTTCCTCGTTCTAGTTAATTTAGGGATTGATTGTCAAAGCAATTAGGAAATTGTTTATAATATCACGAGGACAATATGTGATCAACTGTGAGATGAATTTAAAGAAATACAATGGGTATTAACGGGGAAATATGGAAATCGCCGAACACGATCAATATCAAAGATATTGCAGTCTCGGTTTGACTGCGACTATACATGAACCGACCTTCAGAAAGTTTTGCTTTATTATCTATCTACCAAAATGTACACACACATATAACATATGATATAACATCACTAGATGTATAAATCAGTATTTATAACAGAACTAATCTCTATTATCAACGTAGTCAAATGTATTTTATTAACGACCTCATATATTATATTGCAGATGTCTTGAATTGATTGAAGCAAAACTATTTACAGTAACTTTGACATCGAAGAGGTCATTAACAATGGTTTATTATCCAGCGTGCCTGGAATATTCCGACAATGTTCTCATGGTGTTACGAGCATACATCATGAACTATATCGAGGCGTAAGCCAAGACATTTCCTGTAACACATTGAAAATGTTCTTAGAAATAAAAGCAAACTTTTTATATGAAATAAACACATACATTGAATGTTTATTTGTGACATTGGCAATATTATGAAACTTCAAACATAATCTCAAATTCGAAATGAATGGGTGTCCAATTGAATTTGTAAAAGATATATTCTTCTCAATGTCTTTAAGAACACGCTAATCAACTTCAGAGATTAGATCATGGCGGGAATTTCTTTATTTACACCGTCCTGTTTTAATGGGATGACAGTGTGAGGTTTGGTGCACCCCAGAACCGGTTTAAACCCCCAGTGGCCTACTTTGCCACTGACCTTTCCAAGGCGGTAGCCCTATTGTCAACCCTTTTGTGGTTGTGATGTATTTTGCATTTATTATTGCTTTTGCCGTCTTGTTTGTCTGTTTGCGTGTTTGTTTCTGTTTTTTGTGGTTGACTGTCCTCCTTGAATGCTACATTCCCTGTCCGATCTTTTTATATTTCTTTCATTTTCAGGAATTTTGTTCATGATGTTTTCAATACAATACAATTGCAATTATAACGATACATATAATATTTTAGACTATGAAACGCGCAGTCAAACATGTTTTCAAACACCAAATCATAAAGTATTGACAAGAAAGTATAAAATACAGTCGTTATGCCTTAGAGAATTTCCATCATTTTATTAGCGTTGTACTACGACATGAATGAGCTTTCCTAATCCATCTCTGCCTGTTTCAACTGACATAAAGGTTTTAATAATTAACCTATATATGTGGAAACTCATTTTAAATGCTGCTTTTAGGATGGAATGCCTTAAACGTCCTTACCATAATTGTGGTTAAACATATATATACTTAAGGCCAAAATATAATAGAATTCCTTAGCATGTATAGTAAACTAGAATAATGCATGTTTGTGGTATTAAATGAGTAGGCGTCACATATATGTTATATATAACTAACAACAATTTCAGCCGAACTTATATAACGTTATGAACACATTACACGTATTTTTTTGTATTGTTTTTTTTTGGTAAGCAACAATATTCAAACAAGTAGCAGACTTGGTTTTTCTTCCAAGCCCATTAGCATCGACCTAAGCATATTTCTTTAAATTTCTATTTCTACCTTAAATTCAGTATTGGTGTTTAGAAAGCGATCACACAAAAGTATCGTAACATGAATAAACTTGGATTTCAAATGCGTTAAGTCAGCGTTATAACTTAAGTTAAGAAATACAACTTATGCAGATATACTATACTCGGTAAAAAAAGTTTTGGACCAGGGTATATAAAGTCATATAAAAATAAAACTAGTGGATAGAATTTAAGTATCATTTTTTAGTAACCAAGGTCTACCCTACCTGGTTAATTTGGTACCAGAAACATTAAATTTCAAACAAGATTTGATTTTAAAAAAAAATCGCGAACACACAAAGAGTCTGTAAAAAATGTTGCAAAGTCCATAAAAAGTAACGGTTACGGACACATTCGAGTAACCAATAAAAAGATTATTATTTTTTCGCAAACTTTCATTGTAAACTATAATTATTGTTGATTGTTGATCTATTGTGAATTATCAACTGAGATAATAAGGGTTATGGTCGAATGTCATGGTTCAGAGATCATTGTACGGATTCGAACACTGCAGCCATGGTCCAAAACTTTTTTTACAGAGTATATTTAACAGCATATTACAGGCTTTCTTGGTGTGTGCGTGCGTGCGTGCGTGCGTGTGATTCGAAAATAGTATGTAATGTTTTGTGGTTTGCGTAGTTGTCTCACACCTTTGTAACCATCTAACAGTGGCTTAAAGGTGCGACGTGTTTCACAGTCATCGTAGCTGATATATATTATAATAGGTCACTACTATATATATAACAACAAATCAAAATAATTGTTTTTCCGCAAAATATAACAAAATGTGTAAGTATTTGGGAAGCTATTTTACACAAGAAGTGTAACATTTGTAATACTATCCCTTAGAATGTTTTTTGTTTTTTTAAGAGTCAATGTTTCATAAGAATATCTTGTATTATCTTTTCGCAAAAAACAGCAACACATTTGTAATGTGTTTATATATAGTATTTACGTTATATACGTTACACCGCATCTGATAATTACACCGCGCTTTTAAACAATTTTTACAAAAATGTTAGGAATTCAAGTTGAAAATATGAATACGATACGAGGAATTTCCGAGCATTATATCATTTTTATTGCCGAGTTTGTCAAATAAAACATTAAAAATACACGAACGTGAGATTCCATTTCTTAAATTACTTCAAAGAATACGACATAAGGTACAATAATTAATGATTAATAATCCTTAGATCGTTGCCGTACAGTTTCGCCGTATTACACCCTGCAATCGAAACAGTCTCGTCGATTTCCGCATTTAGTTATTTCGAAGGGTTACGGAAATCGACAAAACTATTCGTGAGCGGTGTTGCACTTTACATTACCTGTCATGAACAGACTCAATAAAACCGAGTCCGCTACTTGTTGTCGTATAATAACATTATAGTTTAATGATAATAAATACTGAAAAGGGGATCCCTCGTACGTAACAAACACAAACAAGAGAACAAGTAGCATACTCGGTTTTATTGAGTCTGTTCATGAGAGGTAATGTAAAGTTTGCAACACCTCTCACGCTTCCTAACACGGCTTAAGCGATATTCTACTTTAAAGCCACAACGACTGGGTTTGATGATCCCAAATGACCAGTAAGTAATTACAAAATTGATTTGTAGTCATGGCAACTTTTTGCGACCGCACAGCACTTCTAAAGTACACTTTAGACTATAGTAGCGGTGTGCAAAAGTACAGATAACCTATTCAACAGAAGCAGCATTACATGATATAAAATAGGTTAAGTCCATACGACGAGCTTAATCCTGTGTTCAATATAAGCATCGCATACAATCTCCTATGCCGAGAGATGAGGTATCGTATAACTATATTTTACTTCATTGTGTAACGTAGTGTCTGACAGCCCTTGCAACGACGACTTTGGACTTGAATATTTGCAAAGTAAATTTAAAGACAACACGTGCTAAAAAAGGCTTGTAAAGCTATATATAGTTTTAAACGGATAGTGATTTCAATACATTTGGTACTCAATGTACTCTGAAAGCTGGGATCTGTTGCGAGAGTAGCTGTTTAACATGTGGATGCTCCCGAAAGAGTGATCCTGGTGGCCCTGTATGTTCTTAAAGATTACTTTAACAATCAAATCATGTTTGTATTAATTGCAGGAATATAATATATTTGATGATATATTGTTAATAAGAAAAATTACTATGCATACTCCTATATGCGCTGCATGTTTAGTGATTGACCCTTTTGCAGTTCGCCACTATGCTTTCCTCTTTGCTTGTGCGATGTCCGGACAGAGTGTAGACCCTATGATGACATCTAGCTAACTCCTCAAAGTATGGTAGCGTTTGTTGTTTGTCTTAAATATTGTCTTGTCTTACCCTAAACTGTTTGTTTCCTTTTAACTCTTGCTTCATTGAAGTCATTGAGTACATGCTTTGTGGTTTTCTAGGCTTTTTTATATTCATATGTACATGATCATTATGTATTATATTTATTCTGCTTACTAATGCTGTCTTGTATGTTAGAGAATATAACCTGGTGGTGATATCTTTATTTGCACTGTTCCATTTTATTGGGATAACAATAGGGTAAGAGTGAAGATTGGTGCACCCTAGAACCTTGTTTAATCCCCCAGCGGCCTTTTTTTTGTCACTGACCGTTCCAATGCGGTAGCCTATTGTCAACCCTTTTATGTTTGTTACGTCATATAATACCTTTTGTTTATCTTTGTAATTATTGCTTGATCTGTGTGTTTGTTTGATTGACGCTATAGTTCAAGTCGTCCGACTTTTATATCTACAGTAACAGTGGAAACATGGAAATCCCACCAGGCTTTATAAAATCCTATATAAAATCGATTCAAGCTAACCAGTAGGCCTTATTGCCTACTGACCGTTCCAAGTCGGTAACCCTGTCTTCACCACCTTTTCTGTTGTTTTTTGTCTCTTTTCATTTTTGTTTACAATGTCTTGTCTATTTGGGCGCTGAAGACAGGATAATAGCGAGGATTGTGCGCATACAAAATGGATTCAAGCTAACCAGTAGGCCTTATTGCCTACTGACCGTTCCAAGTCGGTAACCCTGTCTTCACCACCCTTTCTGTTGTTTTTTGTCTCTTTCATTGTAGTTTCAAGTCCTTGTTTGCAGTACAGTGCGGACCTACGATGCCATTGCGTTCGGACGCTGTGGTTTCTATAGGACCCTATATATCATTTTACATCCTCTAGCAATTTAGGTAGAATTAATATGCAATAAAATTACAATACAAAGATGATGATGTATCAATACATAACAAAGTCTAATAAGCCACAAAGCAAAGCACTCAATGACTTGACAAGGCCAGAGCAACACGTGAAGGAATTGCAGATATTTGTTAAAAGAAAGACTGCTACATTTCATGTCGTTTGTTATTTCCATTAAAAAAGAATTATATAATACAATATGCTGTACAATAAAAGCGAAGTATCGCTGATTTATGTCATTGAGGAACAACACTGTATTAGTGGTGTATACAAATGTATAGCTCTTAAGTAAGATGATGTATGGTGAAATTTTTTGCTCAGTATAGTTAATGAAGAACAAACCATACACAAAATAAAGAAATGTGAAAGACAGAGTTACCGACTTAGAACTGCCATTAAGTAATATGGCCTACTGGTAACATTTTGATTTCGATCAATAATGGAACTCCGATAGTCATTACTCGCAAAACGCATGAGCTGGATATATAAACCCCAAATGCGATAGCGCGAGGTGCTACCCGTCTAAATATGTTTTGATAGTTAAAGTTGTTAAAGTTAAAGTTATTTATTTTATCATAGCCTGTGCTATGTATATTATAATTTGAAACCGAGATATAAAGATCGAGGAATGCTGCTACGGTATCAGAACTGATAACTCTATTCACCGTTAGCTCTATGAAATATTAGTGACCATATGAACCAAGAACGGATACCGACATATATTATTCAACGCACCAATAATGCCTCCCTGGCTAACAGGTGACCAACTCAACATAATATCTCTTTCATATCAGTATAATTCATATTTGCAACAAATGGTGTCCAATTAGTTACCATAGGAATGCCACAATCTGGCGGTAAACGTGTTTATCTTACCGAATAAAGATGCTATCTCAAAGTAAATATAGCGCTCTACCTACATCAGAGCAATTCCACATGATATAATTATCATTATGGGCGTTGGTAAAGAAAGCCTTGTTGATGGTTTTGCTATGCATACATATTTAAATCATACAAAGCTAATTAGTGTAGTTGTTCAAATTCCCGCTTTTTGCGATATTTATATGTTATTGTTACAGCTCTGTCGTTTACAAACAGCGTCAATAATAAGATTGACTGGCAGTTATGTCAATGCCATAATATTTGTCTTACCATATATGTGTATACTCGAAGAAGTTTGGAGATGGTATCATTGATATATTCTTTCCACGAGTAATGATTGTCTAGAACTTGTCTATATTGTCTTCTAAAATTTGCTGTGATTAATTGAATAAGAGAAAGTAACATTTAATGAAAATAACAATTTGTTTAAGTGATGGTTTTACTGATTGTATTACTGCACAACGTATCAAAAATGTTTTTTATTGATAAATACTTGTAACAGAAATTGTTGTATTTTGAGACACGGAAACTACTGAGAAGTTCATATTGTGAGTGTCCGTCCTAGCGAAACATGTTATAAGTCACGTTGGAAGGTTGAAAGAGGGTAATTGTTGTTTGTTTTCATCGTGTGTATTTGGCTGACTGTATTCCGTGATGCAACATTTCCTGACGACTTTGGTGCACCATTAAACCTGTTTTAAACACCCCGTGTGTGTGTGTGTGTGTAAAAATTGCCCGTTCCAAATCAGTACCCCTATTGTGAACTCGTTTATGTTTGTGTTGTCGTATACTTTGTTTTTATTTTTCCTTGTAATAGTCATTGTTGTTGCGGAGACCAGACGTGACCTATATTTTATCGAAAGTAGGTGACAGCGACCCGAAAGTTGTTAAATGTTAAATGCATATAAGGATCATTTTGGTGAAGTTTGGTGAAAATCCTGCGAGAAAGAAGAAGTATACGCATGTCGTAGCGGAGACCGGACGTGACCTATATCTCGTCGAAAGTAGGTCACAGCGACAAAAACCTAAGCACGTGATGTTGTATCTATATAATGAACATTCTGGTGGAGTATGGTGAAATTCCTATAAGTAACGAAGAAGATATTAAGAAAGGAAATCGGACGGTCGTAAGAACGAACGGACGGAGGACGACGGACGAAGAGTGATCTAAAAAAGCAATGAAATTCTCGTGTATTTATCTATATATCATACATGCTTCTTCCCAGTAGAACTTTTGACATGCTGGAATGGGCATCGGTAATTGTGACCATACATTGCAATAAACTGGGATATGAACAGCAACGACCAAACTATATTATATTAAATCTTAGCCAGACAGGCAATACTAGAACGCGCCATCACAGTCAATCTTAATAATAGTGCTAGAGAAAAAGCAAATAAACATTTATAAATTGCATTGTTGTGAGGCTGTATGGTCTGCACTCTTATAACATAATCATAAATCAAGTAAAAGGTTGTCTTATTGAATAAAATTCATGACTCTAATAACTAACAGTCACGGTAAAGAACAATAAAATAGGATTATTACTATAGAACTTGCTCTAGAAGTTTGTATCACCTCGAGTAGGTAAATGCCAGATCAGGATCAATACAAATACACATATTGTATTCACTCAGTTCATACATATACATGAAAACATGAGGTAATGCATATAGAATATATCGTACAAGACTCTATTACATGAGTTATTTAGTATTAGCAATATATTATTAGACTATTTAAATCAAGTGAATTTTCTTTACTGTTTTTATTGGAGGAGCTAAATTATATTCGTAATTTAAAACTGCCTGTATCATTTATATATAGTTCATGTCGAAGAAGTAATTTACAATCACACTCTCGTATGACTCAGTCTTTACACAAATTTTCCAAATCTCATAATAACATTTACGCAAACATTTCTAGTGGTAACCTATTCAATATTTGATTGACAAATTCACACGCTTTTCTAAATTCTATCTTGTTTGTTGAATTCATAATGCTGTAAAATGTATGAAGGATCGGCTATTTACAGTATTTCTTTTTCATAAAAGTATTTCGTAATATACTAAGTGAGGGTGAAACCCCCCTTTTTTGGACTCCGGATTCAGGCTTAATTAGAGTATTCCGGACGCAGAGGTGTGGTACGCGGGACGCAGACTATATAGTATTTCGATGCGGGCGCGATTATCAGAATGGAAATTTATTTAAAGCAAGTTTAAATCAGTAAATACGATCCGATCCGATGAAATATATGAATACAAAGCTGCATCCCAGCACAGGCTGAACTCAGGCTGTTATAAAACGAATCATTCCATCTGTACCTACATTAGCCTACATGTAATTGTACACAGTTTTCTTCCTTATTTGTAAACCTCCATTTGTTACAATGCTACAGTAGCCGCTGTGGGTTCGATCCCTCATGGACCTAGGAATCTTTATGCGAGGAAGCTATCCAGCTGGCTGGAGTTTTAACATGTGTTTTACATGTTAAAAGGTAATGATCACACTCGAGGCGGTTGGCATTTACCTATGAAGACCTGATACAAACTTCCAGAACAAGTTACTATAGTAATGATCCTTTTATTATATACCTCTTTACATAACATTAAAATAGAATACATACATCAAAAAAACAAATTAAACAAAAATTGTATTAAGTCAAATTAACTGAAAACCACGAAAAGGAAAAACATGAAAACATGTACATTACGCGATTATGAAAACATGTACATTACATTGCAACGACTACACATGTGTTCATTACACATGGGTAAACAATTCAAATGTTGGTGAATTTACCAACTGACATAATGTTAAATTAATATTTATTGTTCACAAATGCACAAAGAAGCATTCTGTTCAAATTTCATGTTAAAACACCCATTAATCTTAATGGATTACTAGCTGGGCAATTCACAACATTCCAATCTGACACTTGTGTATGGGAAGTTCCAAAATCTATTTTTAGTATACATGGTGAATGGATTCAGAAAAACTCTAGAGGGAATACGTATTCCATCGTAGGAAACTGAAGGTACTAGGTAAAGAATTATTGATAGGTATATAAAAATTAAAACATAATACTTAACTTATTACATACCTTATTATAAACAGTAACACAAATGATTATCGGTCCTTTTTCAAAATCCATAATCGGCACACTGTACCCATATGAATTATGGAATATCAGCAGAGTAGCAATAGACTGTCCGCATCAAGCAACACAAATACGTCATATTGGAGTGCTATGGCTGAGGAGTGGGCGTTGAAATTTCAACTGCAATTTTCACGCCCAGTAAATAAACGTTGACATTTTGAAATATATAATTAAAGTGAAAGATGTGGTTTAAAAAAAAACAGATAAGAAAGAAAACTGAAAACTGATTTAACTTATTAATTTAATGAAATGTATTAAATCTGCCAAAAAATTGTTTGCATTGAATGCTGCTTATATGCCTACCTATGTACAAAGTATACCGTTTTGTAAACATGTCGATGTAATTTGTCATGCAGCTGATGGTCTTATTTATAGTAAGGTATGTAATAAAGGCAAATATACGGCCGTGGTGTCGGCTCGAAGCCATAACCGTCAAAATGTGGATACAATGACAGGCCGTTTCTATGACAAGAGAGATGATTTTAATTTTGACATTGGTAATTATTCCCACTTGGATGGGGATGTTCCCCGATCAACTTCTTATGGGTTTTATGTGTCTCAACTTATTCTTTTTTTGTCCAGAGCTTGTACTGGAATTGAGGACTTTAATATTCGTATTCTTTTTATAACTAATAGGTTACTCAATCAGGGTTACCGTTACCATAAACTTCGTAAAACCTTTGCAAAATTTTATTATCGTAACCCTGATCTTCTTTCCAAATATAAAACTGATTTAATAACTCTTCTGCGATAAGGACTATCACAGCCTGACTTCTATGGTGATGTGATTTATAAACTTCGTAAAATTTTTGGTCGTGATCACTTTTATACTATCTTTGTTAAACTTGTTAAAAAGTTCATTAAAAGGGGTTATGACCCTATCGTTTTGCAACAAACTGAATCCTTGGTGGTGGACTCTTTTACAGTTCGCCACTATGCTTTCCTCTTTAACTGTACGATGACCGGACATGATGTGGGTCCTATGATGACGCCTACCTAAAGCTCATTGGGACGGTGGCGTTTGATGTTTGTCTATGATCTTTCTTGTCGTGCCCTTAAGTCATTGATTGAGTACCTTCATTGTGGTTTTCTAGGCTATTGTTTTTTTTGTATTATATTTACACGAGCATATTTGTGTTTTACTTATATTGCCTATTGATGCTGCCTTGTTGGTTAGATATTAGATCATGGCGGGGATTGTTTTATTTACACTGTCCTGTTTTAATGGGATGACAGTAGGGTAAGTGTGAGGATTAGTACACCATAGAACCGATTTAAACCTCCAGTGGCCTACTTTGCCACTGACCGTTCCAAGGCGGTAGCCCTATTGTCAACCCTTTTGTGTTTGTGAAGTCGTTTGCATTTATTATTGCTTTTGCCTTCTTGTTTGTCTGTTTGCGTGTTTGTTTCTGTGTTTTGTGGTTGACTGTCCTCCTTGAATGCTACTTTCCCTGTCCGATCTTTTTATATTTATTTTCTATGAAGTCATTTGATGACGTACATATTGATTCGATGCGACGTGTTAACTCTGTTTATTCGTTACAAAGATATTTAGTCTGGTAGTAAGTAAACTAAATGTACTGTCATCAAACGATTTCATGTTGAATTAAACGGTCTGTCATTGAAAGATTTGTAAATGTCCACATTTTGACGGTTATGGCTTCCCATACATTACGGCACTAGGTGTGCCATTACCGACAAATGCACACCACGGCGGTATATTAACCTCTAATGAATAGTCTGTAACTTTTCTTTACTCAGATTTCCTTAAAGGGATTAGCCTCGATACGGAAAGGTAGATATAAAGGTCGAACTGGAAAATGTAATACAAGGGCTACAGTCGACCACAAATACTCTTGGAAGCAAAAACCAAATACAAGGATGAATAAAGGGCAAGGTAAATGACATCTTACTCTTACTCTATTGTCACCTCAAAAGAAAGTTACAATATAAATAATGAAATCCCCGTCATGCGTTATCATCTAATAAACTAGGCATCATCAAGAGGAAGAATGATTGGTGTCAATCCAGCTATAAAGGAGAACCGTCATAATTTGTTGATTGATTAATATGCAACGTGCATATGCATTCATTGAGCCGCATGTTACCTATGGTGGTTTTATTATGGTTTATAAATGCTTTGTCTTGAAACATTTGACAATTCAGCTGTTTTCATACATCATTACATGGTACTGCATTAATTCCATTAACCGATGGGACATTTCATACCCCAGCCAACCCCGTTTTCGCTTCTGGGATAAGTGGTTGGATGGGGTATGAAAGTTAATACTAGCACTGTGTTATGTCAATTTAAATGGGCTCATAATGCTAACATTTTACACATAATTCAATTAAAGTGTACTTCAAAACAAGAATTCATAAGTGTCTACAATCGTCGTATGCATTATTCTTATGATTATTTCATCAATGGGTCCTAGTCTTTAATATAAAACTCAGACGTATTAAGCTGATTTGAATTGTAAATGGTTTGTCACCCATAATTCATCCATACCGCCTCCATTTCTTTTAAACCTATTAGTCAGCGATATGAAAGTTATAAGAAAAAATGATTCATCGTGTAAGAATTAATTGAACAAAATAATGTATTTCAACTTAGTCAACCCCATCAAATTCTCTGGCGTCTTCGAATGTTAAAAGTGTTTAACGACAGTTATTCTATATTGGTTTCTGATGGGTTGTAATGATTGCCGACTCTTTTTCTCTAAAGCAAATCCAATCGCGTATTATCCATTGCATATTCTTGTAACACCACAGAGATATTCAAACTCGGACACCAGAATAGTACCCAAAGGAAATGTATCAGACAACCACATACGTACATGTATCTGGAAAAAGATATCACTATTATTTGTTTCAGGTTAGAAATAATTGAAATGTCAAGAGTGCTGGTTGATGGAAGATTTTCTGCAGCCAAACATGAATCATTTACAGAAGCTAGAGTTCGTATTCATTGTTCTGCATTTCTTTATCTCTCCGGAGACAACTTTATCATTTAAGGCGCTATTCACGTTGCCAACCTTTTCATGTTCCATTTTATTTCTACTTTTGTATATTTTGCATTGATTGATAATTGAATGTGTTATTTGTTTTAGATGTGCTCTTAAGTTGACTGAGTCCTGCCAATGTTGCATTTCCTGTTCGACCTTTCTACATCCATTTATTATTTAATTTAGTAAGAGCCATTATACCAGATAAAACAATATATTTAGATTATCTTGATTTTTTTTTTCAAAAATGTACAGCTTATTGGTATGTTTAATACATTTTATAACATGAAAACGAACACTTGCAATACGATGGTCAACATTTTTGATGAAACAGTATAAGGTCTGTAGGCGGTGTTCTGTATAAAGTAGTCAACATTCCCAAGTACCCACCTAAGAATATGTCAATAATAATCCCAATATTTTGTGTATTTCGTACTTGATTAGAGATACGCTTAAACTGCAAATAACGAGTGTAGATCGTCTGCTCTGATTGAATATTTTAAAGCGTTCAAGTCGATGTGTCTTCTTTAAAAAAAAAGCTATAACGCGTATACAACTGGGTATATAGGATGTTGTTAAGTACTTGGAATTAGTGCAGATTTCGATCTTCCTAATTCTAAACTATGCCAGCTAAAATTAATTTTACGTCATGTTTTACTAGCATAATTACCACTACAAATGCTTTTTTTCCCCGAAATATTTAAAGTTATCGCTGAATTACAGTTACTTGAATTTCAACGATATTTAATTAAAAGGGGGGTAATTTAGGATTATCCATGTTTCATTTTGTTCTAGGCGGGGAATCAATAAATGGTTCAAATGTTTATGTTTTTTGATATTATTTCATACCAATCTTAAGGTTTATATCTTTACGCGGATTTCGAATGATGTTATGTGTTTTATCACCACATTTCATGTCTTCATTTGTTTTCTTACTTAATTTTCGATTTGGTGATTCCACTACTCCGGCCGATAATAGGCTCTAGGTATTGCTTAACCACTCATCTTGTTTGCTTTTTAATTTAGCCTTTTGGATCCCAACTAAATTCCATTTTGTTTATTTCGCTCTTCGGGGCATAGTATTTTGTTAGATACTGGGACCATATGCCGCTGGACATGGGGGGGATGGTGGTGGGGGGGGGGGGGGGAATCTCTAGGTCCACCGCCATATGCATGCCATCTTCGGGATGGTTAAAATTATGTACTATTGATTTTATGAATATTGAGTTCTGCTCAACTCGGAGCTAGAGGGCGTGAGCGGTAGCTAGCATATTTCACTTCCGTTCATGAACAGTCTCAATCAAACCGAGACTGCAATATTTTGTATGTGTCTTGTTCGGCCGTTTCCAAAGGTCCATTATCATACTCCTTCATATAAACGGAGGATAACTCTTAAAAGATGAAACAATTTAAAAAAAAACGTTTTACAAACTATGGATCAAAACAAAATATACTTATCACACAGCTATTCTAAACTATATATATATATATATATATTCAAAATAAGAAAATTGTACAAAACTGAGTGATTACGAATTAGTTTTAGTATCTATATCATAAATTATTATATTGTATATTGGTGATTTGAAATCCGGAAGAAAGTTCATGTTTGCGCGCATCCTTCATACCATATAGCACACTTACGTGATTCGACTAGTTCGCTTAATTAAATCCGTCTGTCAAGGCAACAACTGTCAGATTCTGTCATCTCAGGAGTAGTAGCGGGTCTCAGACTGTAAGTAAAATTAATCAGTCTCGCAGAGTTGGGAGACCACATCAGTTAAACCTCACGACATTATTGTCATATCTGTCTTACCGATTACACCATTATTATCCCGTTATTCAACCATACTATACGCGGTAATGTTTAGTTACCTTCTTTTGTTTTTTCATGTTTGCCTTCATCAACTATCTTCTTTTTTAGAAGCAAATATTTTAAGCAAAGATTGACTGATAGCAATGTGACACTGAACAATTATAATAATTCTAACCAATTGGTTCATATCTTTGTATGAAAAGGTGATCCCTTGGAAGCAACAAACACAAACAAGGGAGAAAAGGACCAGACTCGGTTTTATTGAGTCTGTTCCTGAGAGGTAAGTATAAGATACAACACCTCTCACGCCTCCTAGCACAGGTTTAAGCCATATTCTACTTTAAAGCAACACAGAATGGTCTTGATTATCCCAAAGGACCAGTAAATAATAACACTATTGATTTGTTATCGGGGCGACTTTTTCTGGCCGCCACACAGCATTAAACAAACGCTAGTGTGAATGTCAATACATATTGAAAAGGTCATCGCTTGCAAGCAAAAAACACAAACAATGGAGAAAAGGAGCAGACTCGGTTTTATTGAGTCTGTTCATGAAAGGTAAGTATAAGATGCAACACCTCTCACGCCACCTAGCACCGGTTTAAGCGATATTCTTCTTTAAAGCAATACATAATGGGCTTGATTATCCCAAAGGACCAGTAAATAATAACACTACTGATTTGTAGTCGGGGCGCCAAACAGCACTAAAAAAACGCTAGTGTGAATGTCAATAAATACTGAAAAGGTGATCACTTATAAGCAGCAAACACAAACAAGAGAGAAAAGTAGCCGTCTCGGGTTTATTGAGTCTGTTCATAAGAGGTAATTTTAAGATGCAACACCTCTCACGCCTCCTAGCAACAGCTTAAGCGATATTCTACTTTAATGCAACACAGAATGGGCTTGATGATCCCAAACTTTTATTTAATGCTCTGTTAATTGATGTACTGTTAAACGTATGCATGCTCTTATTCGAAATAAAATAGTTTTAAACCAAATCTGGATAGTTAATTATCCCCCTTACTGCGTGACGTCATATTTGCAAAGCTTGAAATTTGAGGTGTATGAAACGAACGTGCTGAACTTTTGATTTCATTTCGATTTCGGATTAAGCATGGCTGTTTGTGCGGCATTTGGTTGCAATTTGCGTTCGGGACATGGGTTACTTTCAGTTTCCAGATGACAAGAGAGAAGAATAGAGAACAGTTTGTATATATAGGTTAACCCATGGAGAACGTGCGACGAGGCCGTTCGCGCGAACTTGTCACTCAAAATGGTGTGCCAAACGTTTTGAAAATGGTCAACTTTGACAAATCCGATATGTGCCGAATCATATGGGTTTCAGCCCAATTCGATTAAAAGATTTTACCGATAATTTTAGAGGGACATACAAAATTGATTAAACGGCACGTACCCAAAAAACGTGTTTCAGCAACGGTCATTGAGATACAAGTAAAACAAAATCAAAACGGGGGTTAGTACCAAGAAAACGTTTTTGTTATCAGTTGATTGCATATATGTTAAAGGTGTTGACATTGTGTCGGTGGTCTAACAATCTGTGCATCAGCATGGAATAAATCATCACAGGCACATAGTATTCACAAGAAACCCAATCTCAATGAACATAAATAGTTACTGAAAAGAGAATTTCTTGGAAGCAAAAACCACAAACAAGAGATAAAAGTAGCAGGCTCGGTTTTATTGAGTCTGTTCACGAGAGGTAATGTAAAGGGCAACACATCTTACGCCTTCTAGCACCGGTTTTCTAGCACCGGCGACATTCTAATTTAAATGAGAAAAATGGTCCTATAGAAATCACAGAACTCAAACGCACCAGAAATCTCCAGGGGCGAAGGTTCATGCACCCACCTCCCCTTTCAGGGTTTCAGAGGGTGAAATCATGGAGTCCCACGAGGTTCTCCGGTCATCGCACAAGAGAATAGTGAAACGTAGTGACTAACTGTAGATGGGTCAATCACCGGACATGAATTGGACATGGAGTGCGCTGTAATACTGAAGGGTCATATCCTTTTCTGAAGAATGTTCTGATTTATTTTGTAAAGTGGTTAGGAAATCCGTCAGATCCCTTGCATTTACCAAGTGTATAGATCACATCTCCATAGAATAACGGTTGTGATATTCCTAGTCGCAGAAATATTTTTAGGTTGGTATTGTACTTTTCCAGCAGGTTTTCGTTGCGGCGATAGAATTTTAAGAAAGACCTAGTATGTAATTTATGATAACGAAAACCTTGCTGAAGAAGTTTACCTGTAATAACTTGATTTCGATAATTGAAATACTTAATATCTTTACATGTCCTTGCAATACGAATAAGCTGGGAGATTGATGATCCCAAAGGAAGAGTCAGTAATAACACTACTGAGTTGTAGTCGGGGAAATAGTTTGTTTAGTTCATAAGTCTGACACGTGATATTGCAATGTGTTAATTTATTGCCAATAAAAAAGACTTCTCTAAGGATTCTTGGTACTAACAGTGCTTTGCAATTGGCAATAGTGAGCCGAGTGTGTTTGTTGAGTTCTGACCTTGTTGTCAATCTGATTTGTGCATTATCTTGCCACGTGTTATGCACGCTTATTGGTAACCAATGTCAAAGGAATACAAGTTTGTACGTGCTCAAGAATGAAGACATAATAAAAATATTGCCTCTCGTCCAAGACGTCACAGGTTCGATTCCCGATGGGGTCACCTCAATGATTCTTCCGAAGCACTCTCGCAGTACCTTACTTTGGCAAAGTACTGTGCGATAAGGTACTGTGAAAGTATGCCATCCTTAGGAGGGAAAATAAAGCCATTAATCCCGTGTGTATCAAAACACCGTTTTACCTAGGCGTGGCTTATTTGTAGTGCGGACGGTTGTGGGTTCAATCCTCAACCGGATCATAACATAGACCTTATACAAATGGTACGTGTAGCTCCCTTACTTGAAGTTCTGCATATAAAGGTTAGTTCTAGGACTGGTAGGACAGTGTGTCAGTATAAAGTGACTGTGTGGGGTATCATGATCTGTGTCTACGGCGTGGTATTCTTGTGTGGCAAACTATAAAGCTCAGCTTTGAGCCCAAAAGTAGACACAGTCTAGAAAAACATCCATGTTTCAATAAAAAGACGTGTACCCTTCCTACTCTAACAAGCAGTACCATGCGTTATGGAGCAAATAATTGATTGGTTTCCTGTGTTTTAATGATTCATTATTCATTGTTTATTGACTCAGCATAATAATAAAAAAGTATACAGTATATTTAAATTTAATGCAATGTGATCTCCGACGAAGTTTGTCAATTTCAAATCGTTAAGTCTAGAATGCCCACTATCCATATTTTACAACGATTTTGTTTTCGTTAATAGCAAATTTATTTTGAGACAGACACATTATTATTTTAAGTAAGACAACACGTTGCATTTCCTAAAATACCATTTATAAATGTGTGTAAATGTCGATTAACTGTAACCTTTAATGAAGTAATACTAATGTCAAAAATAAATCTGCTTTGTTACGTGGCATCTTGACTGGTTTATGTCTATATTTTATACCATTAGTTCTGATTCCAGAACAATAAGAATAAAACGAATTCCACCAAGACCGCTTTTCAGAAGCAAACTTGATTACGCTGTTAACTATTGTCTAGGGGTTGATACTATTATATTTTTTAATGTGTATGTTACCATAGACAGAACAGTGTGGCTGTCAAAGCTCGTCCACGAAAGTATATTTGATTTGTTCAAAGTTCGGTCAAAAATGCAGTTTCCAAAGGGATTGCATGGGAAATCTAGCAAACTATTGCCATGATAGTTCAACGCAATAAATAACGTTCTCATAAACCATCTGTATCTGCTGTGAAACGATACCGATATGTTAGATTGTCAGTTCCTATGTACACAAGTCACTTTATGGTTTCTTACAATTTTCTTAAAGATTAAATTAAAATGCATTATATAAATTGCAGAATGAGGTTAACTGAAACGAGTATATAGCTAGTACTAATTCAACATTTCCCAAGACGTAGAACCTTGAAAATATATATTAAAAAAAAAATACAATAGAATAGAATATAAATAATTGGTATTGTCAAACCCAGACTTTACTAGTTTTATATGTATCGTGTTCGGCGATTTCTAAATTTCCCCTTTCATACCATTTCTGGAAAAATGTTTCCATTTGATATCTTTTGGAGCACATAACGCATTGTAATTGGGAAAATGTCGTGTCGCGTGAAAGACTATCAATGGGGTAGGTAAATTGTAATATGAATGCCACTAAATCCCATTAAGCTATTAAAACCCTACTATGATGACGTGTACATACCTCATATCATGGATGGCAACATTTGATGTTTTATTTCAATCTTACCTTGCCGTAACCTTAATGGTGTATTTGCTTGTTGTTCTAGCTTCTGACAAGTCATTGAGTATTTTCCTGTGGTTTTATAAGATGTTTGTATGCATATATACATGATCATCTATCTGTGATACTTACATTGCTTATTAATGCTTCCTGGTTTGTTCGGTGATATGGCCTAGCGGGTATTGTTCTTTAACTGCCCCGTTATATTGGGATGATAATAGGGTCAGCGTGAAGTTTGGTCAACCTATAACATAGCCCCGAGCGGTCTCTACAAATAACCGTTCCACTTGATGTTTGTAGGTTGGCATATTTCTATGTTCCATTGAAATTTTTGTTTGTTTTGAATGCATGCATTTGGTTGATCGTGATAAGTTTATGTTCTAATTCTATACCTTCTTCTCTACACATAGTCCTGCTGCTTTGGGGCTCTTGCTTTTACAATTCGGATGGTCATACGCATATATTTTCAACAATTATTGCACGTTCAGACAAGATAGCATTTCGTCTTTCTAGACATTAAACAATACATCAATCGTCGTTAACTTGGAAAATAAAACGTGATTGTCTAGGGAGTTTGAAGCAGTTTTGCTTTGTAAACTTTTATTACCGTTGATTTCGATGTTTTTTCCCATTTGATCGAAGATATAGTCACGACAAAAGATCCACAATATTGTCAAATCAACCTAAAAATAAAATTGATGGAAAACTTTTTGCCATATAAAAGGCGGTATACAAGTCGAACAGAAAATTAACTGTCAGCCAAAACACGATATCAGAACAAACAACAATTTAAACTATTTAAACTACAAGCGAAGTATGCGACAAGATAACCATTAACATGTTTACACCGGGAGAACCGCCTTGAAATGGTCAGCGACAAAAAGGCCGTTGGGGTGGTGGGAGGTTAAAACAGGTTCTACATGTTCTAGGGTGCACCAAACCTCACTTACCCTACCGTCAAAGTTGTTCTTTGTTTCTGTGCGTGTTTGTGGTTGACTGTGGTCCTTGAATGTTACATTTCCTGTCAGATTGTTATATCTACTTTGTAGTAATTGTTTGTTTCTGTGCGTGTTTGTGGATGACTGTGGTCCTTGAATGCTACATTTCCTGTCCGATTGTTATATCTACTTTGTAGTTATTGTTTGTTTCTGTGCGTGTTTGTGGATGATTGTGGTCCTTGAATGCTACATTTCCTATCCGATTGTTATATCTACTTGGCAGCTGTTGTTTATTTCTGTGTGTGTTTGTGGATGATTGTGGTCCTTGAATGCTACATTTCCTGTCCGATTGTTATATCTACTTGGCAGCTGTTGTTTATTTCTGTGCGTGTTTGTCGATGACTGTGGTCCTTGAATGCTACATTTCCTGTCCGATTGTTATATCTACTTTGCAGTAATTGTTTGTTTCTGTGCGTGTTTGTGAATGACTGTGGTCCTTGAATGCTACATTTCCTGTCCGATTGATATATCTACTTTGTAGTTATTGTTTGTTTCTGTGCGTGTTTGTGGATGATTGTGGTCCTTGAATGCTACATTTCCTGTCCGATTGTTATATCTACTTGGCAGCTGTTGTTTATTTCTGTGCGTGTTTGTGGATGATTGTGGTCCTTGAATGCTACATTTCCTGTCCGATTGTTATATCTACTTGGCAGCTGTTGTTTATTTCTGTGCGTGTTTGTGGATGACTGTGGTCCTTGAATGCTACATTTCCTGTCCGATTGTTATATCTACTTTGTAGTAATTGTTTGTTTCTGTGCGTGTTTGTGGATACTTTGTCGTAATTGTTTGTTTCTGTGCGTGTTTGTGGATGACTGTGGTCCTTGAATGCTACATTTCCTGTCCGATTGTTATATCTACTTTGTAGTTATTGTTTGTTTCTGTGCGTGTTTGTGGATGATTGTGGTCCTTGAATGCTACATTTCCTGTCCGATTGTTATATCTACTTGGCAGCTGTTGTTTATTTCTGTGCGTGTTTGTGGATGAATGTGGTCCTTGAATGCTACATTTCCTGTTTGATTGTTATATCTACTTGGCAGCTGTTGATTATTTTTGTGCGTGTTTGTGGATGATTGTGGTCCTTGAATGCTACATTTCCTGTCCGATTGTTATATCTACTAGGCAGCTGTTGTTTATTTCTGTGCGTGTTTGTGGATGATTGTGGTCCTTGAATGCTACATTTCCTGTCCGATTGTTATATCTACTTGGCAGCTGTTGATTATTTCTGTGCGTGTTTGTGGATGACTGTGATCCTTGAATGCTACATTTCCTGTCCGATTGTTATATCTACTTGGCAGCTTTTGTTTATTTCTGTGCGTGTTTGTGGATGACTGTGGTCCTTGAATGCTACATTTCCTTCTCGACAAATTTCTCGTTAAATTTGAGGGACAACATGTTGGTTATTTACCTTTTAATTACAACACACTTATTTAATGTTAACGCATCATAAACTATATTCTGTTGGCATATATTATATTCCCGTTTCTACTTAAAATTTGACACTTTGCCAGTGACGAAACCTGTATCCTCATACACACTTTAAGGAAAGTAAAATGTCCCTTAATTATACACTGTTAAAACATTCCTACGACATTAAGATTTAGAAAGAATAGTTTCAAATGTAGGCATTGATGCCGACAGTAGAGCCTAGAAACATGTGTTTCTTATTTTATTATCGGAAACACTTGGCGACATATGAAATACATATCAGACGTCTCAGACGTAAATAAAAATGTTGTATATAAATTATATTCTCAGATGCTGATATTTTGGTATTTATTCATAATCCAAAACCTGTATTAAATTGGTCGGAGAAAATGCGTTAACTTTTTGATTTCCTGAATTAGATAATTACTTGTAAAGTCATGATGTTTGAGCAATATAATTTTGGATTGTAGATATGTTGTGACGTTTTTCCTAACATGAACACAGAAACAGAAATAGAAAACGAAAGACGACGCAGTGTTGCTTTGGTCATGCCATATGTTTAACAAGATATTTACAAACAAACAATTTGGATTTGAAAAGCTGTGGTCTAGTGGTAAAGCTTTGGGCCCATGATCGAAACGTTGTGGATTCGATCCTGCTATGACCATATTTGTTGTGCCCCTTAGCCCTAAACAAGACACTTTGTCTGTATTTGCTTCGTACTGGTTATACCCAGGAAGGCATCGAGGGTGATTAAAATAAGTTCAGAGAGCTTTCGTTACAATCGATGTATAATAAATAAATTTAAACTGAACAAACAGTTTGATTTTGATGTATGTTTTAGCATGACACAACCTTTAAAGCAATGCATAATAAATCTAATAACGAGATTGTAGTAAAAGATAACTGGATGCAATTTAACGAAAACAAGATTTGCATGGAGTTGTGAGAGTCTGAGTTAGGCAAGTGATTATTATCCGTTAAAAAATAATTCCTTTGACAAGAGAAATACAGGAATTCATTATTGAAATTGGTACAGTATTAAACATGTCACTGTATGTATATTTTTAATAATAAGTTTGACTCTGGATATAGTAATAATGTATAAATACTGAAAAGTGGATCCCTCGGAAACAAATACAAGAGATAAAAATAGCAGAATAAACCCATGATTAAAGAATCAGAGTAAAAAAAAATATCAGAGCATACAATTGCGATTCTATGTAAACTTTGTAATTATCAAACATACTGATTCACGGATAGGTATGTTGTCCAATATATAGAGTGTTCCATAGTCATTGGGTCAGTCTGCCATTGATACATTGACAGTCTGATTGATGTTATGTTCGTTAAAAGTAGATGTACAAGTCAAACAGGAAGTGCAGCATTTAAGGAGCTAGAGTTATTTACCATTACCTAAACTAAAATCCTTAATGGATCGGGCTATCTGAGCATCAAAACACATCACTGAAGGCAATCTATACTTCGGACAATTGGAAAACAAATTACTAAATGGTATCAGAATTAACGCTGATGACACGACCGGCAGATGCATAGAAACATGTTAAATTGTTACTGACACCCACTAGCCGTGTTGTTCTCCACGTAAAGGTCAAGCACTACTTTGCTATAGTTCTAATTGGATGTTAATACTTTACTTACTGGATTTTCGATTTTTAAATTGTGTTGAAATAGAAGCAATAGCACGATTATCTCTAAATAAACTTGGTATGTCAATAATAGTGAGGTTTGGTGAACTCTAGAACCTGGTTTAAACCCCTCAGTGACCATATATGCCACTGAACGTTTCCAAAGCGGTAGCCCTATTGTCAACCCTTTTGTGCTTGTGTTATATTATCTTGCCTTTTATTCACCTTTAAATGTGTTCTTTGTTTCTGTGTGTGTTTATGGTTGACAGTGGTCTTTGAATGCTACATTTCCTGTTCGACTTTTATATCTACTTTTGTTGTTTTATATGTCAAATAGTATTAAGTACTGATATTAGTATCAAAAGAAACAGCACACATTGGGGTGTTTATTTGTCAGTGTATACGACGATTTGTCATAGAGATTGGCATTGTCAATGCCAACTTAATGTAGCTACAACAACGTTCGCTTGCTTTCTAAATAAGTGTAAACAAAACGAAACACCAGCATGATTTTCCTACTCGCAAAAAAACACTCAATTAAATGTGTTTATCTGCTCTATCAACGTTAATAATATATTTTTTATCACTCACATAAACGTAAATCGTATAACCCTGTCACTTGACTTATAATATATTAGGCTTCGACAGTTTAAGAAATCATTAAAGCCACTGGTGGACAATAATATTTTGTGGCATATAAAACTCATTTAATGACATTTCCAGAAGGGCGCAAAGCTATTGCCATTTTATGACAACAAGGGCCGCATCGGGTTATCTGGTGCGCATAGTCAATCAGTGTTAATGGCCTGTTCAATGTCAGTGTTGATGACATTGCAACATCGTAAAGAGTTCCGCTTCGATAATTGATAAACAACGTTAATATATATATTAGGATGTTTCTAAGCAAACGTTTGAAGAAGTACTAGCTAGCAATATATCAACTTAACTAATATTGAAGACGGTTGAAGCAGTTTCCCTTAATATACTCAACCTCCGATAGACTTACAATAAAACAACAAAACACAAAGTATTTTTTGGTATGAGCCATTGGGATACAATCGGATACAATATAAAAAGCGTGTTATCGTCAGTCGTACCCAAAGCTGAATGACAATTTAGCGCCTAACAAAGCTCAACAACACCTCGAACACTACTGTAACGCCACCTATCGGAGCTTACACGATCAAGAGAAATCATTTTCGTCTAATTCACCTTCGTTCAAACGACAAAAATGTCATTTTTCGTTATGATATATGCATTTGTTTATATTGAAAATAGATTTGTTTTATATTCTCCTAGAATACAAAATTGATGCATATTACATTTATGTTTGTGCAGGTTGTTGACGGGTGGCCCATTCCGACCCTCACAGACTTATAACGGGGTGTATAAACGGATCAATATTAACTTGCTGATTGCAATTTAAACATATAATAATATTGAACTAGTTGTGTTTGTGTGTTTACTTCTATTTCTTCTTATTATTCTGAATAAATGCTGGGGTGTTTTTATTTAGACATTGTTGATATATTTTGAAAACAACATATACGTGTATCATTTGCTAATTTCTCTGCATATGGACTTTATTGTAAGATTTTCGTTTTTGGGGGGATGTACTTTAATTTACGCTGTCTTGACAGTTTGGGAGCTGAAGACAGGATAATAGGGAAGCTGTGTACACGTAACATCGATTTAAGCTAACAAGTATTCCATTCCAAGTCGTCGGCACTCTTTGTGTTATGTATTGTCCTTGCCATTGTACAGTATAGTTAAAATACAGCATGGATCCACGATGCCATTATGTACGGTTCTGTGACTTCTATAGAACCATTGTTTTTATATTTGCTCTTTGTTTCTGATGCAGTGAGTATCTGCGGTGCCATTGCGTTAGAATGCTGTGATTGCTATAGGGCAATTCCTCTCATATTTGTTATTGTTGGCCGCCCTACTGTTTGTGTAATTAACCTCGAGACTACTTGTACGTTACTTCATTCTATTTAACATGTCCTGTGTCATAATTCAGTTTTTAGATATACAAAATGTCTTATGACAAATTTTTAATGTGTAGGTACCTTAAATAAATTACGCATTATGCAGCATTCTGATCGACCAATGAAATGAAAACAGAATTTTGAAAACAAGATCGGTCAAATTACTTGCCAGCCGGCATCGATAATAGTAGCTGTAAGTGTCGTTGGATTGCCGGTGCAGTATTTTGAGATTGGTTTGAAGAAATTCATGGCCATTTGGTTATTATCACAGTATATATTGACGAATCAAACAATGCATATCTCATGACAAATTGCATTAATGTATCTCACAGTGTATCTCATTTAAGTTTAATCAATCAAAACAGGTATACACTATACTGAAAAGTGGATCCCTTGGAAGCAACAAACACAAACAAAAGAGAAACGTGAGGGTTTACTGAGTCTCATCATGGTTGGTAATACAAGTTACAACACCTCTCGCGCCCCTAGCACTGGCTTAGGCTCCCTAGCACCGGCTTAAACGATATTCTACTTTAAAGCCGCAACGATTGGGATTGATGATCCCGAAGGAGCAGTAAGTAATAACAATTCCGATCTGTTAAAAATCGAACTGGAAATAAAGCATTTACAACAAACATCAATTTCAAATGAAGTCATTAGCAAAACAAAAAGGCCCCAAGGGATATAAACCAGGTTCTAGGTTGCATCAATTCTCATTGTTACCATATTAACGGGACAGTTATAAGAATGAAATACTCTCCAGCCTATATCCTTTAAAAAACTAGGCAAACATCTTAGGCAATATAAGTATAACGCAGATATGATCATCATATATGAATATAAAAAGCATAGAACGCCACAACGCCAATACTCACAGACTTGGTAGAAACCAGGGCCCAGTTGTTTCATATCTCTCTGAATTTCCGATGAATTAATATTTCTACCAGAAATTGAGCATGTGAAAGCATTATATTAAGACGAAATGCAAATTAAAAGCTTTTAGCATGTTTAGTAGTACAAAACATATTTTTTATGAGAAAATATACTTTAAAATTTAACACTAACCAAGGATTAAGCTAACCGATCTCTGAACAACAAGAAAACAAACCGTTAAGGGCGCGACAATACCAGATTGAAGACAAACATTTAACGTTTCCAACCCTTTTAGGAATTAGGTAAACACAATATGTAGTATCGTCGCACAATCAAAGAGGAAAGTGCAGTGGCAAAGTGTAAAGGACGTAAGTTATTGACATTTTAAATATTGAGTTCTGCTCCAGCCGGTGCTAGAGAGCGTGAACGGAAGAAAGCAATTTTCAATACCGTTTATGAACAGTCACAGTCAAACCGAGACTGCAATATTGTTTGCACTTATCATGTTCGGCGATTTCCAAATGTCTCTTTAACAACTAAATATTCAACGTGCTATTAAATGCTAAAGGTTATTAAATGATAGGGTCGTTACCTCTTTTGATAAACATTCTAACAAGTTTAATTGAATTGAATTGAATGTTGTTTAACGGCTCATCAACACAGTATAGGTTATTTAGAGCCGCCCCAGAGAGAGGGGAAGGATACATAGGAATCCGGGAACCCGCCCTACTCTTATTATCGAATAGATTCCTATGGTTCTTTAACGTGCTCGGAGGATAGACCGATACACGGGACCGCCCGGTTTACGTCCCCATCCGACGGACGAGGCTAAGGGAAAGTGTCTTGCCCAAGAACACACCGACGGAACTCAGTGGCACCACGGAGGATTGAACCCGGGGCCTCCGGTTACAAATACTCCGCGCTACCGACTGCGCCACGCCAGCCCTCCTAACAAGTTTAATAAATATTGTATGTAGGTGATCATAATCAAGGATCTTACGATGTTTGTAAACCATTTCACCACAGAAGTCAGAAGTCCTTGCAACGGGGTTGACAGAGCATTACGTGGTCCCGCCTTATTTCCATTAAGCGATGGGAAAGCATCTATTAGATACCCCAACCAACCCCGTTTTCGCTTCTTGGATAAGGGGTTGGATGGGGTATGAAAGTTAATACTCGGACCACGTCATGGGTATGAAATAAAATCTTAATTTCGGCTTAAAAAACTGCATATTGCAAAGGTAATTTTAGATAATTTTAAACAGGTTATCGCCTTTAGCAGTAAAAAATGTTTTAAACGTGTTTTATTGTCGAAATATTCGAACTGTAAAATCCTGCTAATAGAAGCTTTCCCATGACTTATTGGAATTAAAGCGGAACCACGCAATGCGTATAAGTGTCCAAATTGGCATTAGTAAAAAATACTTTAATATTGTTACAGGCCAAACATATAGTTTGTATAGAGAGACAAGAGCAGAAATAAAAATGTAAACACGAATTTAAGACGTAGTATAATTGTGTATACTATAGGTTATTGAATTTGTATGGCTAAATATTACTTGGAACGAGTTGTTTTGGCAAAGGATGACGAGCTTGCGAGTCGTCCTGCGCCAAAACAACGAGTTCCAAGTAATATTTACAAATTCAATAACCTATACTATTGTATAGAGAGACAAAAGCAGAAATGGAGATGTTTACACTAATTTAAGACTTAGTATAATTGTGTATACATGTATATATTGTATAGAGAGACAAGAGCAGAAATGGAGATGTTTACACTAATTTAAGACGTAGTATAATTGTGTATACATGTATATATTGTATAGAGAGACAAGATCAGAAATGCAGATTTACACTAATTTAAGACGTATTATAATACACCTGCACTATATAGCCTAGTTTAAAATATCTATTATATTCAATGATATAATCACTGCAACGTTTGCAACGTTAGGAGATTAAGCCAGGCAATGCGAAATATATCACTGTAACGTTTGCAACGTTACGAGAGTAAAGCAAAGCAACGCGAAAGATTTCAGATGTGTGCGTTATTTTCACAATGTATGGGTATTAGAATAGAAATAGAACATCGTTAACGGTGAATTATCTTGTAATATATGACGGTTTGTCGTCGAATTATTGCTTACAATTGAACTCCAAACCATGATATATTACACGATAATTCACTGTAAACGATGTTCTATTTCTTAAGTATAATTGTGTATACATGTATACATGTATATGTATGTATATAAAATATAGTGTGTGCTATAGAATAAGAGCATTAAGTTTCTCTTTGATATCGGTGTGTTGTGAAGGCCATATATGATATACTACCCAGTGAAATAGTGGATTGTATGGTTAGAATAAACCTTATATTCTCATTGTTTATATTTACTCAGTGAGAATATAAGAACTTATATTCTCACTGCCTCTCACTGCCGGAAAAAAATGGAACTACTTTTTTCTACATTTGCTTATAACAGTCATAATTCGTGTCAAAGTTTAGAACTATATTTTATGCGCATTAAATATATGTAAATCGCATCACACGCTGGCGATATATATTTATCCGCGAAAACGTTAAAGGGGAATTGTCGGAACTAATGCACTCGTGAAATTTGCACGAGTGCTTTTATTTGTTTATAGAATTTATTTTCATCGAGAAGTGAGAAAACTGATATTTTCACGAGTGCATTAGCTCGAGAGAAAATATAAATTTTCTCACTTCAAACCAACAAATATCCTCTATATATTCTTTTAGATGAAACTCCTGATAATAATCATCTATAACTCACCATTTAGTCTGCGATACATCAAATACGCTTCAACCAGAGGTTTGATTAACCTTAAAGCTTTCGTCAACAGCTTTCGTCGAGTGCATAGCTACGTTCTTCAGACTTCATAACGGTTAATTACATATCCGATACGTGGTATTACAGAGATCAACCAGTCGTAATAGTAATGGAAGAACACTGATTGCTCGTTCTCAGAATCGGTGTTTTTGACAATATAATGTTCCGGTAAAGGTTGTAAAACGGCGTCGTTTTTATGGTCCGTCTGTTTGTATTTGCAGAAACAGATCAATCGCAAACTGCAGACAGAAATATTGCTGAGATCAATAGAAGTAAATCGTATTGAAACAATGTTGTTGATACAGCAATCAACATATACAAATCTTATAAATATCCCCATTTTATATATTCTTTCCAATACGTGTTAACAGTATCCTTCAGCACGGGATTGACTGATTTAATTTATCATTCTGAGACATAGTTCATGTATATTAGACTGGCATCAGTCCTTAATGTTTTAAACAATTCCTCTTTCAACTATTAGTCAATACTTCCTTCTGCATTTAAAGAGGCAACTATTTCCACTTATAACGTTCGTGGTCTGATCTGAACATAAAGAGAACTTGAAATAAATCACTTTTAATGCAGAGTATTATTAGTAGGTGACAATAAATTACCTATTCATATTTTTCATAATTCATTACGTGGTCCCGTCTTAATTCCATTAAGCGATGGGAAAGCTTATATTAGCAGCAGTATATAATGGATATTTCGACAATAAAACATGTTTAAAATAATTTTACAACCTGCAAACATTTAAACCAAAATGGGGTTGGCTTGGGTATAAAATAAAATTAAGGTTTTATTTCATACCCAAGCCAACCCCATTTTCGCTTCTTTGAGAAGTGGTTGGATGGGGTTAGAAAGTAATACTCGGACCTGGTAATGTTATAGACTAATACTTGTCTACTTGTATGTATACATAGTTTATAAATCCATTGTTCATTTCAACATTATATTACCCAGAAGAAAGAAGCTCGAATAGCCTAATTTGCAAAACCGATATTCAACACTGGAAACAACTCCAAAAATAATGCATTTAAAGAGTGGCAAAATAAAGGTTGAGCAGTTTAAATACGGAGATTACAATACCTTCACAATTTTGGATTTAGAGAAAACATCAGTCATGATTGTTGATTAGATTTAATTAATAAATGTCTGTTATTTCTGTATATCGTCCGCTCTATATAACATTTACTCCGACGAAATGTACATGAAATAAATCTGAAATCTGTTTGGTTAGATGATAATCGAACACCTTATAGAATATCAAGTATTTAGTTGATTTCCCTAACTTTTAAACAGCGTATCCATGTTCGAGAGGGTAAAAGACGCTGACTTTGAATCCTTTTCGCCTCTCACCGCTGCGTGTTCAAATCCCACTCGGAGCTTAACTTGTAAGTGAGAAAATGGCGATTATTGCGGATGGTGGGAGACATACAGTAACTGTACGGGTTTTACCCAGGAATTAGTGGGTAATTTGTCTTCAACACTAAAAATCTACAGTCATACACATATTAAACAGTGCTGAAAACATACCTTAAACACCATTCATTCATTCATTCTTCCCATGTAAAGTGTATTTAAATTTCTCAAGTACACATAAAAAGATACTAAAAATCTAAGAAAACGCAACACTTAGTATTTTTTGAATTTCTTGTTATATTAAAAATGTTACAGTTAAATTTGTTTTAAATGGAAAGAGTAGAGCAAATATTCAACTGTGCATCGACATATATTAACCTTTGGAACAAAGAGACTTATATACTTACATAAAGTACAATCTTGGTATCAACAAAAATCCAGCGGACTAAAAATAATCGAAGATCAAAATGTACTGAGTATATACATTATGCACTTTCCTGCCTAATAAAGGTGTGATCTAATACATTTTGCTTTATTAGGTACTGACCCATAAAGCCAATCAATGCGGAATAACTCGGCGTTTATTGTTCGTAATGTTGTCTGAAGTCATGTACGTAACGTTATCTGACGTCATAAAACAAAGGAAAAACAACACGGCGGCGTCCTCGATAAGCGTAACATTCTGCGAGACAGATAATAATAGTAAATAGATAATGTCAGTTCTTTTTACTATTAAGTTTATTAGGCTTGACAGGAAAACGAAGAATGGCAGGGTAGAGCCTCGCCATTCTTCCTTTTCTAAGCCTCGCCTTATTACAAAAGTGGAGCATCCATCGAAAGACGTCAACCAAAAGCATACATGCAAAATAAAATATGTTGATTGCCTCGAAAAATATTGACTTGTTTTAAATGAGTTCTAACGTTATTTAAAGCCTTAATTAGTAGTAAAGTACTTGATGACAATAGGGTAAGAGTGACGTTTGGTGCACCCTTGAATACGATTTTATCACCCTGTGGTCCTTTTTTGCCACTGACCGTTCACAGACGCTAGCCCTTTTGTCAACACATTTATGTTTGGGATGCAACATATATCGCCTTTCATTTATCCCTGTAATTGTTATTTGTTTCTATTTCTGTTTTTGGTCGTCTGTGGTCAACGAATGCTTCATTTGTTGTTCGACTGTTTTTTTCTACTTGTATTAAATTTTTTAAACATATACGCAATTAGATAATCTGGATATATAAAGTAATCGAGCGCATCATCGAGCATAGCACGGGACAGTGGCTGTATTATTCTCAAGTAGGTGTTTTTGATAAACAAACACGGGCGCGTGGGGTGAACAGAAATATGGATCGTTACATATGGGAATTCATTTAGTTATGCAAGCAATTAAGATTTCAAATTAATTAACACTCGTTTTAACTGTACATTTTGAGACAGTTTGATGAGAATGATTAATCATGTTTTTATTGCCTTATGTACCAATGCGATTAAATAATGCAAAGCACTGGCCAGAAAAATACCATGATGTTGATTGTCCATTATCAAGATGCCATAACTCAAGCATATTTTGGCAGACTAATCAATGTTGATACACACAACGTCTGTGCAAGTAAACATAATAATTAAGGCCGCAGTTACTAAGGGATATATTTATGAAAATTGACACACGTCACCGTATAAGAACACATATTATATATGAAGTTTAATATGAGTTTCTGAAAAGTGTTTGCTTTTGGCAATTGGAAAAAATCATTGATATTTGCCAATGCCCACGTATATAAACAACTTTGATTTAAAAGTGCCTAATATATGCAAATTTCAGTCAATGTATTAACACGTGTCGTATAAACACGGCACGTGTCATGGCATCAGTTCATCATGGTTATCTGAAAGCAAGAGACAACAACTAGACACTATGCATGTAAAATATATCATTAAAACAGTTAATAAAAGGACACTGTCCTTAAGTAAAGATAAGAAAAAATTGTCATACTGCAAAGAAAATTCTCGGAATTTTATTGGTCAATGGGCCATAGACATGAGCCCATGTCTACGTCTCGCGACGTGAACAATTTCCCCGTAGGTACCCCATACCTGCAATACACTTAAACAAAATGGCGACGATTACGTTGCCGATTCGGTTTGGAAACCGCCGATTGTTTCCTTTCTATTGCTTTTCCATTGTTGTCTCGCCTTTTCAAAGAAAAGAAGAAACATAGTTGTTGCTTTTCTGGCGGCGGCGTCAACATTCAAGTTTTGCGTTTAGGTTATTTTCTCACAAACTGTATGCACTAGACCTTTCAAACTTTGCCTATAGTTGTATCTTGGGTGGTACATTGCAACGTGACAAAGCAAATGTGGAAGTGACCTTGTCCCTCCGAGAAAAGGACAGATAACTTAATAATTTTTAGGTTCAACTTTTGCGTTTAGGTCACTTTTTCACAAACTGTATGCACTAGACCTTTCAAACTTTGTTTATAGTTGTATCTTGGGTGGTACATCGCAAAGTGACAAAGCAAATGTGGAAGTGACCTTGTCCCTCCGAGCAAAGGACAGATAACTTAATAATTTTTGGGTTAAACTTTTGCGTTTAGGTCATTTTTTTCACAAACTATGCACCAAAACTTTAAAACTTTGCCTAAAGTTGTATCTTGAGTGGTACATCGCAACGTGACAAAGCAAATGTGGAAGTGACCTTCACCCTCCAAGCAAAGGGTAGATAACCTTTTAATTTTTACCTTCAACTTTGGCGTTTAGGTCACTTTTTCACAAACAGTATGGAAACAGTCAAATGCAAATGGAACGTGTTATGCACTAAGACTTTCCAAACTTTGCTTATAGTTGTTTCTTGGGTGGTACATTGCAACGTGATAAAGCAAATGTGAATGTGACCTTCACCATCCAAGCAAAGGGCAGATCACTTTAATTGTTACATTTACATCACTTTCTCATGAACTATAATTATGCACTAGATGTTTAAACCTAATTTATAGCTTAATCTTTGGAAGAAAACAGATTCTATTTTGACATATTTGTGTCATGGGTAGTGCATCTCTTTGGATGCATGGATTTTATCTATGACCTTGACCTACTTTTTGGAGCTGATGATTTTTATTTAGCTCTACTGGCCAAGGGCCTTCATTTTTCATCCGATCTTTACCAAACTTTAACAGCTTGTTAATATCAATGAAAGCTGGCACAAGTTTGAAAACCAGCCAGATCGGACCAGTAACTGTGGAGTTATGGCCCTTGATTTAGTTAAAAGTGCTATATTTTGCCTCGTTAATACGAAAGGGCTTTCGTTTACAGATGTTTTGCTTTTTTTCATATAGTTAGTATAATTTGTGTTTACATTTTTTTTTTTAAATATATATAAAAAAAAATCAGATTTTTTTTTTTTTTTTTTTTTATATATATATTTTTTTTTTTTTTTTTTTTTTTTTTTTTTTTTTTTTTTTTTTTTTTTTTTTTTTTTTTTTTTTTTTTTTATATATTTTTATTTTTTTTTAATTTTTTTAATTTATTTTTTGATAGATTTTTGTTTTTTATGTAATTAATTTTAATTTTTGTTGGTGTTAACGCCGTGTTAGCAGGAAGCATTGCTGTGATTTCTCGTTATGCCTATTGCGTTTTTTTCCGGTTCGTTGATTTTTGAGGAAGCATCAGTAAGATATCCAGTTGTGCATGTCACGCTTTTGTTCCAGTTCGCTGATGTATGACGGAGTTATGGCACTTTGTCATTTTTACTTTAAATATCTTGTTGGCGCTACTCCTTCTAAACGGCTTGTTGGATTTCTACAAAATTTGGCAGGAAGCCTCAGTATGATGTCTAGTTTTGCGAGCTTGGTATATCAATGAAATCTTGGCCAAGTTTGAAAACCAGCTAGATCTTGTTAGTAACGACAGGTTATGGCCCTTGATTTGTTGTAAAATTCTATATTGTATTTTCCTTTGTTAAATATGTAGTTACTTCATTTTTTATCTGATCTGTACCATACTTGTTTAGAATGTTAATATAAATGCCCCCACACATCCATTTTCATGAAATTTCATTCATAGAAGAAAGTGGGACAAATTAAAAAATACCCATGGCAGACTAGATTCCGTCCGGATTCTGTCCGTCCGTCCGTCATTCCGAAATTCGTGTCCGAACCGTAACTTCACAACGCCGAAGTGATTTTTAAATAACTTGGCAAAATTGATCACCATAACAGGACGATGTGTCGAGCGCAAAACCCAGGTCCATACCTCAAAGGACAAGGTCACACTTGAAGTTCATATGTCAAAAACAGGTACGTAATTTCGTGTCCAAAGCAACTATCAAGCAATCCCGGCCATAACTAGAAGACAATGGATTTTATAGCAAACGTTACGCTCAAACCATTATTTCCCCCGTTCAGTCCGTGACATACGTGGCTAAATTCGCAGTATTAAAATCTAAACGAAAGGACCTTTACGCAATTTTGCCGTTTAAGGAGAGAGACCTATACTTTTACATGTATTAGCACAGAACTAAACTTATTAAACGGCCCTCTGGCGGCCACTTAAAATGTGCACGCTTTTCCGAGTTACCTGAATATATCATGAGCATTGTGAATTTGGTTCAACTAAACAATAAATTAGGGTGTAACTAACATGTACTTACAAGAGCTATGTACGACCAATACGCTCTTCCAGTGATATTTTGTGACAGTGATGAGAACGAAATCCTCCACAGCCTATATCCTTTAACAAACTAGGCAAACATTATCTTAGGCAATATAAGTATAACGCAGAGATAATCATCATATATGAAAATAAAAAGTATAGAACGCCACAACGTCAGTACTCACTGACTTGGCAGAAACCAGAACAACAAGAAAACAAACCGTTAAGGGCGCTACAATACCAGATTGAAGACAAGCATTGAACGTTGCCAACCCTGTTAGGAATTAGGTAAACACAATATGTAGTATCGTCACACAATCAAAGAGGAAAGTGTAGTGGCAAACTTTAAAGGCCGTACTATTGACATTTTAAATATTGCTCAACCCGTTGCCAGAGGCGTGAACGATAGAAAGCAATTTTCAATACCGTTTATGAACAGTCACAGTCAAACCGAGACTGCAATATTGTTTGTACTTATCATGATCGGCGATTTCCAATTTTCTCCTTTTATACTCTTTTTAACAATTAAATATGCAACGTGCTACTAAATGCTAAGTGCTATTAAATGATAGCGTCGTTACCTCTTTTTTTTAAACATTATAACAAGTTTAATAAATATTGTCATGTAAGTGATCATGATAAATGATCTTACGATGTTTGAAAACCATGTCACCACAGAAGTCAGAAGTCCTTGTCCAAGACGAGTTCAACGGGGTTATAATATCTTAATTTCGGCTTAAAAAACTGCATATTGTAAAGGTAATTTTAGATAATTTTAAAAAAGTTATCGCTTTTTGCAGTAAAAAATGTTTTAAACGTGTTTTATATCCGAACTGTAAAATCCTGCTAACAGAAGCTTTCCCGTGGCTTATTGGAATTAAAGCGAAATGCGTAAATGTGTCCAAATTGACTTTAGTAAAAAAATAAATTAATATTGTTACAGGCCAAACATATAGTTTTATAGAGAGACAAGAGCAGAAATGGAGATGTTTATACTAATTTAAAACGTAGTATAATTGTGTATACATGTATATATACAGTCATAATTCGTGTCAAAGTTTAGAACTATATTCATGATATTCAATGCGCCCTTAATATATGTAAATCGCATCACGCGCTGGCGTTACTATATTTATCCGCGAATACGTTAAAGGGGAACTGTCGGAATGAAACGTATTTTTTGTTTGAAACAGCTTGGTAGTGTTCATGATAAAAAGTATATAATAAATAGAATATTTGTTGGTTTGTCGTGAATATAGGATTTATTTTCATCGAGAAATGAGAAAACATATATTTTCACGAGTGTTTTTATAGGATTTATTTTTATCTCGAAGTCAGAAAACTTATATTTTCACTCGTGCTAATGCACGAGAGTTTTTATTTATTTGTAGGATTTATTTTCATCGAGAAGTGAGAAAACTGATATGTTCACGAGTGCATTTCTCACTTTAAACCAACAAATATCCTCTATATATTCTTTTAGATGAAACTTCTGATAATAATCTAGTAATACTCACCTAATACTCACCATTTAGTCTGCGATACATCAAATACGCTTCAGCCATAGGTTTGATTAACCTTAAAGCTTTCATCAACAGCTTTCGTCGAGTGCATAGCTACGTTCTTCAGACTTCATAGCGGTTAATTACATATCCGAAACATGGTATTACAGAGATCAACCAGTCGTAATAGTAATGGAAGAACACTGATTGCTCGTTCTCAGAATCGGTGTTTTTGACAATATAATGTTTCGGTAAAGGTTGTAAAACGGCGTCGTTTTTATGGTCCGTCTGTTTGTATTTGCAGAAACAGATCAATCGCAAACTGCAGACAGAAATATTGCCGAGATCAATAGAAGTAAATCGTACTGAAACAATGTTGTTGGCACAGCAATCAACATATACAGCTCTTATAAATATCTCCATTTTATATATGTTTCCAATACGCGTTACCAGTATCCATCAGCACGTGATTGACTCTTTTAATTTATCATTCTGAGACATAGTTCATGTATATTAGACTGGCATCAGTCCTTTAATTTGTTAAACAATTCCTCTTTCAACTATTAGTGAATGCTTCCTTCAGCATTTAAAGAGGCAACTATTTCCACTTATAACGTTCGTGGTCGGACCTGAACATGAAGAGAACTTGAAATAAATCACTTTTAATACAGAGTATTATTATTAGGTGACAATACATTACCTATTCATATTTTTCATAATTCATTACGTGGTCCCGTCTTAATTCCATTAAGCGATGGGAAACCTGATATTAGCAGCAGTATATAATGGATATTTCGACAATAAAACATGTTTAAAATCATTTTTTACTGAAAAAAACCGATAACCTGTTTAAAATTACCTATTAAATGTTTTAATTTTACAACCTGCGAACTTTTAAACCAAAATGGGGTTGGCTTGGGTATGAAATAAAATTAAAGTAATACTCGGACCTCGTAATGTTATAGACCTTGTATATATACATAGTTTATAAATCCATTGTTCATTTCAACATTTTATTTTATGATAAGCAATGAAATACTGTATTTTATCAGTGAAATAAAGGTGTTATTCCACACTGTGGAATATAGAGTTTCATTTCCACAGTAGCTGCCGGGACTACTTTTTTAATGTACAACCAACACAAACGCACAGTAACAAATCTAACAGATATTCCAACTCTTATATTGTTAAATCCACTGTTTATTTAATTACTTTCTTTCTATGACGTTAACGGTATCAAAAGAAAGTGACGTCATGTCAGGGCGTGTAGCCAGGTGTAGCCAGGTGTGTAAAACGGTTTTGTTACTGAAATTGCCTAAATAATTGTTTGTAAAATCATAAAATAAAAAGGTTCTCGAAGTTAGAATTTTTTTATATTTTCACTCATGCTTCGCATTCGTGAAAATATAAATTTTCTCACGTCTCGATGAAATAAAATATGTTATTCACTCCAAAACAACAAATATCCTCTATATATTACCCAGAAGAAAGAAGCTCGAATAGCCTAATTTGCAAAACCGATATTCAACAATGGAAACAACTCCAAAAAGAATGCATTTAAAGAGTGGTACAATAAAGGTTGAGCAGTTTAAATACGGAGATTACAATACCTGCACAATTTTGGTTTTAGAGAAAACATTAGTCATGATTGTTGATAAGATTTAATTAATAAATGTCTGTTATTTCTCTATATCGTCCGCTCTATATAACATTTAGTCCGACGAAATTTACATGAAATAAATCTGAAATCTGTTTGATTAGACGACAATCGAACACCTTATAGAATATCAAGTATTTAGTTGATTTCCCAAACTTTATAACAGCGTATCCATGTTCGAGAGGGTAAAAGACGCTGAGTTTGAATCCTTTTCGCCTTCCACCGCTGCATGTTCAAATCCCACTCCGAGCATAACTTGTATGTGAGAAAATGTCGATTATTGCGGATGGTGGGAGATATACAGTAACTGTACGGGTTTTACCCAGGAATTAGTGGGTAATTTGTCTTCAACACTAAAAATCTACAGTCATACACATATTAAACAGTGCTGAAAACATACCTTAAACACCATTCATTCTTCCCATGTAAAGTGTATTTAAATTTCTCAAGTACATATAAGAAGATACTAAAAATCTAAGTCATACACATAGTAATCAGTGCTGAAAACATACCTTAAATACCATTAATTCATCTTCCCATGTAAAGTGTATTTAAATTTCTCAAGTACATAAGTAGATAGACATCATAATACACTCAGTACAGCGAAAACGCAACACTTAGTATTTTTTGAATTTGTTGATATATTAAAAATGTTAAAGTTAAATATGTTTTAAATGGAAAGAGTAGAGCAAATATGCAACTGTGCATCGCCATATATTAACCTTTGGAACAAACAGACTTGTATACTTACATAAAGTAAAATCCAGCGGACTAAAAATAATCGAAGATCAAAAATGTTGCGGTTTAAATGTACTGAGTATATACATTTATCATGCAGATATGCACTTTCCTGCCTAATAAAGGTGTGACCTAATGCATTTTGCTTTATTAGGTACTGACCTATAAAGCCAATCAATGCGGAATAACTCGGCGTTTATTGTCCGTAATGTTGTCTGAAGTCATGTACGTAACGTTATCTGACGTCATAAAACAAACGAAAAACAACATGGCGGCGTCCTCGATAAACGTAACTTTCTGCGAGACAGATAATAATAGTAAATAGATAATGTCAGTTCCTTTTTTACTATTAAGTTTATTAGGCTCGACAGGAAAACGAAGAATGGCAGGATAGAGCCTCGTCATTCTTCGTTTTCTAAGCCTCGTCTTATTACAAAAGTGGAGCATCCACCGAAAGACGTCAACCAAAAGCATACATGCAAAATAAAATATGTTGATTGCCTCGAAAAATATTGACTTGTTTTAAATGAGTTCTAACGTTATTTAAAACCTTAATTAGAAGTATAGTACTTGATGACAATAGGGTAAGAGTGACGTTTGGTGCACCCTAGAATATGATTTTATCACCCTGTGGTCCTTTTTTGCCACTGACCGTTCACAGACGCTAGCCCTTTTGTAAACACATTTATGTTTGGGATGCCACATATATCGCCTTTCATTTATCCATGTAATTGTTATTTGTTTCTATTTCTGTTTTTGGTCGTCTGTGGTCAACAAATGCTTCATTTGTTGTTCGACTGTTTATTTCTACTTGTATTAAACATTTTAAAAATATTCGCAATTAGATAATCTGGATATATAAAGTAATCGAGCGCATCATCGAGAATAGCACGGGACAGTGGCTGTATTATTCTCAAGTACGTGGTTTTGATAAACAAACACGGGCGCGTAGTCTGAACAGAAATATGGATCGTTACATATGGAAATTCATTTAGTTATGCAAGCAATTAAGATTTCAAATTAATTAACACTCGTTTTAACTGTACATTTTGAGACAGTTTGATGAGAATGATTAATCATGTATTTATTGCCTTATGTACCAATGCGATTAAATAAATGCAAAGCACTGACCAGAAAAAGACCATGATGTTGATTGTCCATTATCAAGATGCCATAACTCAAGCATATTTTGGCAGACTAATCAATGTTGATACACACAACGTCTGTGCAAGTAAACATAATAATTAAGGCCGCAGTTACTAAGGGATATATTTATGAAAATTGACACACGTCACCGTATAAGAACACATATTATATATGAAGTTTAATATGAGTTTCTGAAAAGTGTTTGCTTTTGGCAATTGGAAAAAAATCATTGATATTTGCCAATGCCCACGTATATAAACAACTTTGATTTAAAAGCGCCTAATATATGCAAATTTCAGTCAATGTATTAACACGTGTCGTATAAACACGGCACGTGTCATGGCACCCGTTCATCATGGTTATCTGAAAGCAAGAGACAACAACTAGACACTATGCATGTAAAATATATCATTAAAACAGTAAATAAAAGGACACTGTCCTTAAGTAAAGATAAGCAAAATTTGTCATACTGCAAAGAAAATTCTCGGAATTTTATTGGTCAATGGGCCATAGACATGAGCCCATGTCTACGTCTCGCGACGTGAACAATTTCCCCGTAGGTACCCCATACCTGCAATACACTTAAACAAAATGGCGACGATTACGTTGCCGATTCGGTTTGGAAACCGCCGATTGTTTCCTTTCTATTGCTTTTCTGCGCTTTCCATTGTTGTCTCGCCTTTTTCCAAGCAAAGGGTAGATAACCTTTCAATTTTTACCTTCAACTTTGGCGTTTAGGTCACTTTTTCACAAACTGTATGCACTAAGACTTTCCAAACTTTGCTTATAGTTGTATCTTGGGATGTACATTGCAACGTGATAAAGCAAATGTGAATGTGACCTTCACCATCCAAGCAAAGGGCAGATCACTTTAATTGCTACATTTACATCACTTTCTCATGAACTATAATTATGCACTAGATGTTTAAACCTAATTTATAGCTTAATTTTTGGAAGAAAACAGATTCTATTTTGACATATTTGTGTCATGGGTAGTGCATCTTTTTGGATGCATGGATTTTATCTATGACCTTGACCTACTTTTTGGAGCTGATGATTTTTATTTAGCTCTACTGGCCAAGGTTTATTTTCACGAGTGCTTTAATAGGATTTATTTTCATCTCGAAGTCAGAAAACTTATATTTTCACTCGTGCTAATGCACAAGGGTTTTTATTTATTTGTAGGATTTATTTTCATCTCGAAGTGAGAAAACTGATATTTTCACGAGTGCATTAGCACGAGTAAAAATATAAATGTTCTCACTTTAAACCAACAGATATCCTCTATATATTCTTTTAGATGAAACTCCTGATATTAATCATCTAGTAATACTCACCATATAGACTGCGATACATCAAATACGCTTCAGCCATAGGTTTGATTAACCTTAAAGCTTTCATCAACAGCTTTCGTCGAGTGCATAGCTACGTTCTTCAGACTTCATAGCGGTTAATTACATATCCGAAACATGGTATTACATAGATCAACCAGTCGTAATAGTAATGGAAGAACACTGATTGCTCGTTCTCAGAATCGGTGTTTTTGACAATATAATGTTTCGGTAAAGGTTGTAAAACGGCGTCGTTTTTATGGTCCGTCTGTTTGTATTTGCAAAAACAGATCAATCGCAAACTGCAGACAGAAATATTGCCGAGATCAATAGAAGTAAATCGTACTGAAACAATGTTGTTGGCAAAGCAATCAACATATACAGCTCTTATAAATATCTCCATTTTATATATGTTTCCAATACATGTTACCAGTATCCACCAGCACGTGATTGACTCTTTTAATTTATCATTCTGAGACATAATTCATGTATATTAGACTGGCATCAGTCCTTAATGTTTTAAACAATTCCTCTTTCAACTATTAGTGAATGCTTCCTTCAGCATTTAAAGAGGCAACTATTTTCAATTATAACGTTCGTGGTCGGACCTGAACATGAAGAGAACTTGAAATAAATCACTTTTAATGCAGAGTATTATTATTAGGTGACAATAAATTACCTATTCATGTTTTTCATAATTCATTACGTGGTCCCGTCTTAATTCCATTAAGCGATGAGAAAGCTTATATTAGCAGCAGTATATAATGGATATTTCGACAATAAAACATGTTTAAAATATTTTTTTACCGAATACTTGTCTACTTGTATATATACATAGTTTATAAATCCATTGTTCATTTCAACATTATATTACCCAGAAGAAAGAAGCTCGAATAGCCTAATATTTATCACTGGAAACAACTCCAAAAAGAATGCATTTAAAGAGTGGCACAATAAAGGTACGGAGATTACAAATACCTTAACAAATATAATTAGTGTTTGCCCTACTTTTTCCTCCAATCAGACGGTGAGGAATTTTAAAATAATGGCGAACTTATTCATATGAATTTCTAACGATCACGAATTTTAACCATTTAATCATTAAGTAATCGCTTACTAAATGGCACGCGCTTGTTTGGACACAAGGAGGCGGATTTAGTAGAAGCGCGAACGTGTTAAGAGGAGTGGTTTCGCATGGGAAAAAGTAGGGCAAACACTAAGTTAGTTAGAGGCTAAGAAGTGAAATTTTAACAATTAAGAAACCCCGGTCAGTCGCTGCGCTCCTTCCCTTAGGGTTTCTTAATTCTTAATTGTTAAAATTTCACTTCATAGCCTCTAACTAATACTTAATAAATGTCTGTTATTTCTCTATATCGTCCGCTTTATATAACATTTAGTCCGACGAAATGTACATGAAATAAATCTGAAATCTGTTTGATTAGACGACAATCGAACACCTTATCGAATATCAAGAATTTAGTTGATTTTCCTAACTTTCATTTATTCATTCTTCCCATGTAAAGTGTATTTAAATTTCTCAAGTACAAAAGTAGATAGACATCATAATACACTCAGTACAGCGAAAACGCAAAACTTAGTATTTTTTGAATTTCTTCATATATTAAAACTGTTAAAGTTAAATATGTTTTAAATGGTAAGAGTAGAGCGAATATGCAACTGTGCATCGCCATATGTTAACCTTTGGAACAAAGAGACTTGTATACTTACATAAAGTAAATTCTTGATAACAACAAAAATCCAGCGGACTAAAAATAATCGAAAATCAAAAATGTTGCGGTTTTAAATGTACTGAGTATATACATTTATCATGCAGATATGCACTTTCCTGCCTAATAAAGGTGTGACCTAATACATTTTGCTTTATTAGGCACTGACCCATAAAGCAAATCAATGCGGAATATCTCGGCGTTTATTGTCCGTAATGTTGTCTGAAGTCATGTACGTAACGTTATCTGACGTCATAAAACAAACGAAAAACAACATGGTGGCGTCCTCGATAAGCGTAACATTCTGCGAGACAGATAATAATAGTAAATAGATAATGTCAGTTCATTTTACTATTAAGTTTATTAGGCTCGACAGGAAAACGAAGAATAGCGGGGTAGAGCCTCGCCATTCTTCGTTTTCTAAGCCTCGCCTAATTACAAAAGTGGAGCATCCACCGAAAGAAGTCAAGCAAAAGCATACATGCAAAATAAAATATGTTGATTGCCTCGAAAAATATATACTTGTTTTAAATGAGTTCTAACGTTATTTAAAGCCTTAATTAGTAGTATAGTACTTGATGACAATAGGGTAAGAGTGAGATTTGGTGCACCCTAAAATATGATTTTATCACCCTGTAGTCCTTTTTTGCCACTGACCGTTCACAGACGCTAGCCCTTTTGTCAACACATTTATGTTTGGGATGATGCCACATATATCGCCTTTCATTTATCCCTGTAATTGTTATTTGTTTCTATTTCTGTTTTCGGTCGTCTGTGGTCAACGAATGCTTCATTTGTTGTTCGACTGTTTATTTCTACTTGTATTAAACAATTTAAACATATTCGCAATTAGATAATCTGGATATATAAAGTAATCGAGCGCATCATCGAGCATAGCACGGGACAGTGGCTGTATTATTCTCAAGTACGTGTTGATAAACAAACATGCGCGCGTAGTCTGAACAGAAATATGGATCGTTACATATGGAAATTCATTTAGTTATGCAAGCAATTAATATTTCAAATTAATTAACACTCGTTTTAGCTGTATATTTTGAGACAGTTTGATGAGAATGATTAATCATGTATTTATTGCCTTATGTACCAATGCGATTGAATAAATGCAAAGCACTGGCCAGAAAAAGACCATGATGTTGATTGTCCATTATCAAGATGCCATAACTCAAGCATATTTTGGCAGACTAATCAATGTTGATACAAACAACGTCTGTGCAAGTAAACATAATAATTAAGGCCGCATTTACTAAGGGATATATTGATGAAAATTGATAAACGTCACCGTATAAGAACACATATTATATATGAAGTTTAATATGAGTTTCTGAAAAGTGTTTGCTTAAAATCATTGATATTTGCCAATGCCCACGTATATAAACAACTTTGATTTAAAAGTGCCTAATATATGCAAATTGCAGTGAATGTACAAACACGTGTCGTATAAACACGGCACGTGTCATGGCACCAGTTCATCATGGTTATCTGAAAGCAAGAGACAACAACTAGACACTATGCATGTAAAATATATCATTAAAACAGTAAATAAAAAGACACTGTCCCTAAGTAAAGATAAGCAAATAACTTTGTCATACTGCAAAGACAATTCTCGGACTTTTATTGGTCAATGGGCCGTAGACATGAGCCCATGTCTACGTCTCGCGACGTGAACAATTTCCCCGTAGGTACCCCATACCTGCAATACACTTAAACAAAATGGCGACGATAACGTTGCCGATTCGTTTTGGAAACCGCCGATTGTTTCCTTTCTATTGCTTTTCTGCGCTTTCCATGGTGTCTTAAGATCTGAAATAATCATAAGTATATATTTTTTTTGCAATTTTACAGATAATAAACATTAACATAAGGATAAAATACGTTTATTTTATGAAAAAAATCCGCCAAATATAACGATTTTAGAGTGATGACGTCACGAAAATAAACAACGTCTAGTTAGAGGCACGTTACGGGGAAAGAAAAATGAATATGTGATTTTGGCTGCTTGTTTTTTAAATAAATGGTTTCAACGTTGAAGTATGACAAATTCGTTATTAGGCCTAACGGTTCGGCTGAATATAATTTCCATGTGAGCCCATGTCCCCTGCCAAGAATCCTAATAACTAATAGCATGATTTTAGTAAGTGACAAGTGTCCATAGAAACATGAACATAGACTCCAAAAAGTATGTAGTAATAAATTCGTGAATTTGAAAAGAAATATTTTATATCTTTGGCTGCAACTGCTGTGGTTGTTCAGTACATATACATCCTGAGTATTTTTTATGCCCCCGAAAAATTTTAATATTGGAACCGTCCGTCCGTCCGTCCGTCCGGATTCTGTCCGTCCGTCAGTCATTCCGAAGTTCGTGTCCGAACCGTAGCTTCACAACCCCTGCAGGGATTTTTAAAAAACTTGGCACAAGTGATCACCATAACAAGACGATGTGTCGCGCGCAAAACCCAGATAGGTACCTCAAAGGTCAAGGTCACACTTGAAGTTCATAGGTCAAAAACAGGTTCGCAATTTCGTGTCCGGACCGTAACGTAACAACCCCTGCAGGGATTTTTAAATAACTTGGCACAAGTGATCACCATAACAAGACGATGTGTCGCGCGCAAACCCAGGTCCGTACCTCAAAGGTCATGTGGAGCGCTGTGGTCTAGTGGTAGAGCGTTGGACCCATGATCCAAAGTCGTGGGTTCGATTCCCGTCAGTGCCATATGCGTTGTGTCCCTGAGCAAGACACTTTATCTGCATTGCTTAGTACTGGTTCTACCCAGGAAGACATCAAGAGTGATTCAAATAAGTTCATAGAGCTTTCGTTACAATCGATGTAAAAAAAATAAGTTTAAACTAAAGGTCAAGGTCACACTTGAAGTTCATAGGTCAAAAGTAGGTACGCAATTTCGTGTCCAGACCGTAACTTCACAACCCCAGCAGGGATTTTTAAATAACTTTTAACTAACAAGTGATCACCATTTAGAGGTCAAAGGTCAAATCGTGTCCGGTCATTAACTTCTGCATGTCTGGACGGATTTTCAAATAACTTGGCACAAGTGCTCACCACAACCAAATGAGGTGTCGTGCACAAATCCAGGTCCATGGCTCCAAGGTCAAGGTCATACTTAGAGGTCAAAGGACACTTCAGGGGCATTTCATTTATCACTTACAGTGATATTTCTTGTTTTATCTTAACAACAACATTTAAGTGTATTGTTTGCTAATTTCTCCGGGATGTGGACTTGCTAGGGATTTTTTTTCTTGATCATGTTGATGAGATGTACTTTTATTTAAACTGTTTTGTCAATTTGGGCGTTAAAGACTAGATAACAGCGAGGTCGTGTACACATAAAATCGATTGCCTACTGGCCGTTACAAGTCGATAAAGTCATTTATACGAGTATACTCGTTCGTGATTGGTTTTATTTTCTGTTCATGTCAAAGAAAGTATGTAAACAATGTTGATTTCATTGTGAAAATTCCCACAATGTAACGACAATTTGTTTGTATTAAATAAATGTTTTTGTGAAAATTAAATGTTACAACCTATTTCACTGTTCTAATTTAAAATGCAATAAAAAGGTTATTAGATTTATATTGGGATATGCACTCGTTCTTTCGCGCTAATACCAAACGAAAGAACTCATGCAGATATCCCAATACAAATATAATAACCTATAACTGTGGTTCAGTGCTGACCTACGGTCTATTGCATTTGATTGCTGGGTTTCTATAGGACCATTTTTCTCATTTGTGGAGTTCAATCACACGAAATGGTACATGTTCTTGCACCACTATAGAATTCCGTCAAAACATCTTGCTTTTTTTTAACAAGTATTCAATAATGGTAGTTGTGTACTTTAGTTCAACGTTATTATTTGTGTTTCATAGGCTAAAAGATACGGCTAATGCAGATGTAAGGACTTTCGTAGGGGTTTATAGGTGTAAAGTTAAGATGGTATCGTATTATTATAGAAATGCATACGTATTTAGATTGGACTTTTCCCACCACTTCCAGTGTTCTGGAGTAAATCCTCTCAAAAAAAGAATATGATAATTGGCCTTCGGAAATGGCCGCGCACGACACATACGAAATATTGCAGTCTCGGTTTGATTTAGACTGTTCATGAGCGGTAGTGAAATATGCTAGCTACCGCTAGCGCCCTCTAGCCCCTGAGTTCTGCTCAACCCGGGGCTAGAGGTCGTGAGCGGTAGCTGGCATATATCACTACCGCTCATGAAGATGCCAGCTACCGCTCATGAACATTCAATAAGGACGTTCATTCTGTATATTGTATCATTACAAACATGTACTGTTTAACGTTAGTGATGGTAGGTCGGCAGGGTTATTCATTGTTATGTCACTTGTTTGAGTAGTATTTGTACACATTATGTTTTCTGGTTGTTTTTTGGTAGATGAAAAGCATCAGTATTAACAAAGGTACATTATGCTATTTCGATTGGTGTCCGTAATGTGTATGTATATTATTAACAGTATGAATGAATGAATGAATGAATGGTGTTTTACGGCACGTCGACACATAAATAGGTCATATTGTGCGCAAAAAAATGATGAAAAATGAAGAATTAATTAAAAATTAATGTAAATATATAAAGATAACAATTATTAAAAAATAAGGGATGATAAGGTGTAATATAAACTATGTAGGTAAATCAACAAATGCCCGTCAACGGGTATATAAACAAGTAAATATATATAAGAACACATTATAATGATTTATATAGTCTAATCTCTTTAAGGAAATCTAAAACAAGACTAAAATCTACAGTATCAAATAACTCTTTCATAGTATTAACATTGTAGTACCTTTGACGCATATGATCAAAGTCTACACATTCCAGCAATATGTGTTTGACCGTTAACGGTGCAAAGCAGGGTATACATTCTGGTAATTGCTCACCTTGTAATAAATATGAATGAGTATAACGTGTATGCCCTATCCTGCACCGGGCTAGCACAACTTCCTCTCGACGAACGGGTCTACTAGAAGAACGCCATTCTCCGAGTAACGGTTTAATTGAATGGAGTTTATTGTTAACTGACAAATCCCAAGCGGTTTGCCAAGAGTTACGAATATATGTGTTAATACAACTTTTAAAATCAGTATAAGGTAATTTGGTATTAGATATATGTAAATCTAATGCTGCCTTAGCAGCACTATCAGCTCTATCATTACCACGTATTCCTACATGGCTTGGAAGCCAGCAGAAAATAATAACATTATCAATTATAAGAGAATTGTACTTTTCTAAAAGTTGAAGCACAACTGGGTTATCATGTTTCATATTACCCAGTGCTTGAAGAGATGAAAGGGAATCAGAAAAAATTACAAAATGGTCATCATCAGATTCCTGAATATAATTTAATTAAGTTCAGCTGAAAAGATCGAGGCCTTGTCAGGCAGGCGGCTCTTTATGCTGTGTTTGTGAACAGCTGCTGCAGCTACCTTATCTCCATCTTTAGAGCCATCTGTGTAGATATGTTGAAAGTCACTGTATTTCGATATAATTTCATTAAATTTGCTTTGGAAGACAGTAGGGTCTGTACTGGATTTGTTATTACTACAAAGATCAAAAATAATTGTTGGAGTTTCCAAAGTCCACGGTGGAATTTGTGGTACTTTGTACTTGGCAATCAAATTTAGGTCGATTTCAGTGTCTCTTAATTTTGGTTTAATACGAAGACCAAATGGTCGAATGGCCTTCGGTTTTCGATCAAAAAGAGGTTCACAACTAGGATTAAAAACATTATCGAAAGTTGGGTTTGAAGGGTTAGACTTTAATTTAATGGCGTATTGAAGAGCTAATTTGTCTCGTCTATGAGACAGTGATGATTCATTGGCTTCAACATATAGACTTTCGGCTGGTGATGTACGAAAGGCATCTAAGGCGAGTCGTAATCCTTGATTATGTATAGGGTCGAGCATCTGCAAGTACGACTTGCGAGTCGATCCATATATTATTGAGCCGTAGTCCAGCTTGGATCTGATAAGAGATCTGTAAAGTCGCAAGAGGACTTTTCGATCTGCTCCCCAATTAGTGTTTGCAACAACTTTAAGTAAGTTAAGAGCTTTAAGGCATTTGGCCTTCAAGTATTTAAGGTGTGGTATAAACGTTAATTTACGGTCGAAAATAAGACCAAGGAATTTTGTCTCATCCACTACTGGTATTGGTGACCCATCCAGTGTTAGATGAGGGTCTTCATGATGTTTACGAAGTTGACAAAAGTGCATACAATTAGTTTTAGATTAAGAAAATTTAAAACCATTTTCATCAGACCAGGTCTGAAGTTTATTGAGACATTGTTGTAATTGTCTCTCGATAGTATTCATGTTTTTTGCACGATAACATATAACAAAGTCGTCAACATATAGCGAACAATCCACACCTGGGTTGATGCATTTTACTATACTGTTAATCTTTATATTAAAAAGTGTGACAGAGAGTATGCTGCCCTGTGGAACACCCATCTCCTGTTCATGAATATCAGAGAGAGTTGAACCCATTCGGACACGAAACTGTCTATCATCTAAGAATTTCTCTATAAAAATGGGTAATCGGCCTCTAAGACCAATGTCATGTAGATCATTCATAATACCGTACTTCCATGCAGTATCATAAGCTTTCTCCAAGTCAAAAAATACAGCGACTAAATGTTCTTTTTTTATGAAAGCTTCCCTAATAAACGATTCAAATCGTATGAGATTGTCTGTTGTGCCTCGTTGGCTCCGGAATCCACTTTGATACTTTGTTATCAGTTTGTTGGACTCAAGGTACCAAACGAGTCTCTCATTAATCATTCGTTCCATGGTTTTACATATACAACTCGTTAAAGCGATTGGGCGATACTTTATTGGGTCCGTATGATCCTTTCCAGGTTTGGGGACTGGAATAACGATTGCTTCCCGCCAAGAATCGGGGAAGATTCCCGTCACCCAAACCTTATTAAATATATCAAGAAGGGTAGAGAGACAGGATTCAGGTAAATGTTTTAGTAATTGATAATGGATATCATCAGGACCAGCTGATGTATCATGAGCCTTTTTAAGGGACTCTCGAAGTTCTTTGAGAGAGAATAGTTTATTGTATTTTTCCAAGTTTTTCGACTTGAAGTTCAGCTTCTTCTGTTCTTTTTGTTTCTTATTTTTCAGAAAATTTGGTTGACAATTTTCAGAAGAAGAATTTTTTGAAAAAGTTTCTGCCAAAGTGTTTGTACTATCTTTGACAGATGTTATATCTCCATTATCTGTTTTAAGATGATTTACAGTACTAGAATTACCTTTACCACTTATTTTCCGGACCATGTCCCATGTCTTCTTAAGAGATGAGCGAGAATTCAGCCTAGAGACGTAAGTTCTCCAGGATTTCCTCTTGCTATCCTTAATAGTACGACGGGCTTTCGCACGAAAAACTCTAAAGTTATCTAAATTTGTTTGAGTTGGCCGCAAGTTAAAATTATTTAATGCAGCTTTACGATCGCTGACTGCCTTTTTGCAGTCATCGTCGTACCATGGTTTATGTGGGCGTTTAGGATTTGCCGAGGTTTTTGGAATGGTTTGATCAGCTATATCGTGAAGAGTTTTGGTAAAAAGAGCAGTTGCGTCTTCGACATCCTCGAAAACGGAAGGCTTTAATTGTTCCTCGCAAAGAGATTGAAACGTAGTCCAATCAGCCTTGCGAAGTTTCCATCGTTGCGTTTTTTCGAGAAGTGGAGGGCCGATATTTTCAAGAAATATGGGGAAGTGGTCACTTCCACAGAGGTCGTCTCCAACACTCCACGAAAAATCCATCAAAAGCGTTGGATCGCATATTGTTAAATCAATGGAAGAATGAGAGCCTGTAGCAGGATGTAAGTAAGTATGTGACTTATTATTAAAAATACACAAATTGTTTTTGGCTAAGAAATCCTCAATTTTCTTGCCTTTATCGTTTATATCTTTACAACCCCAGATGTAGTTGTGTGCATTAAAATCGCCCAAGAGTATAAAAGGTGATGGCAATTGTGCAACTAGGTGATTTAGATCTTTAGGGTCTAGTGAAGAACTAGGTGGTAAATATAAGGAACATATTGTTATGACTCTGTGCATAGTAACACTGACCGCAATAGCTTGCAAATTTGTTTTCAACGCAACAGGTCTGTGAGGTATGTTTCGATTAACGATTATCGAAACTCCACCAGTGGCCTTGTCCCCGGTATCACAAATATGATTGTATAGTGAGTATTGTTTAAAAGATACCTTATCACTTGTCTTCAAGAATGTTTCTTGAAGACAAAAGGCAATAGGGTTGTGTTCATTTAAAATTAAGCTGATTTCATCATAATTTGGTTTCAAACCTCGACAATTCCATTGAATGATCTTATTAGTTTTACCCATTATTGAGCGCTAAGGCGATTTTTAATTTTGTTTTTATTTTTGGCCTTAGATTTAGGAGAGGTCTTAGGAGACTCAAGCAGCGACATCTCCACTGATGGATCCTCCTCCCCGGAAGAAGTCAGCTGAAGTGGCACCTCAACTAACCTTTCATGAGAGGATGGAAGTGGCAGTGCAGCTGCCGGCTTCGAAATGTCCATAAGCTGTTCGAATTTGTTATGCAGCTCAATAGGGCCATTAGACACCTTTGGCTGTTCCTTGTGCTCCCCAGTTGGAGAAGCACTAGGCTTTCCAACTTCCTTAGTTGGAGCAACACTAGGCTTTCCAACTTCCTTAGCCGGAGCAGCACTAGGCCTTCCAACCGAGGATGTATTAGGCTTCACGACTGGGGAACTTCTAGACTTCACAGTCTTAGAAGAACCCTCTTTCCAATTCTGAAAAATTGACATGCTCTTGACATTGCCAGAGCCTGCCGGTTTTGTGTTTGATTTAAATGTAAAAGTGTGATTAGGTGAAAAGTTTAATTTTGGTTTGTTTAGTTGTGTTTGTTGACTTTTGTTTGGATTTGATACTGAGGAAGTATTCTTTGTTTTTTGAATTTCTGGCTGTGGTTCGTATTGCGTACTTGCATCCCTGCATTCTGTGTGTGTTGCTGTTGTTTTGAGAATAAATGCGTAAGAGGTCGGACTTGAAATTTTATATTTTTCTTCAATTAATTTTCTTGCTTCTGGAAAGGGAATGTTTTGTGTATATTTAACTGTTATGATTTCTTTTTCTTTTTTAAATTTTTCACATAATTTTGAATTTGCGTGATGTCCCAGACCGCAGTTGGTACATTTGAGGTCGTTAGGACAATCTGATTCGTTATGTTTGAATGCAGAGTCGCCACATTTACCACAACGTTCTTCTTTAGTACACCTGGAGTTGTGGTGCCCAAAGGCTTGGCAGTTGTAGCAACGTAACGGGTTTGGAATGTAGGCGTCAACATGCAATTGCAGATATGCCACCTTTATTGTTTTTGGTAAGACGGGTGTTGCAAATGTGAGTATGATAGTATTTGTACTAATAATTTTGTCATTCCTTTTGATGGTTATTCGGCGAGCTGCAGTTATCAACTGTGGCGCAAGCTCGCGTATAATTTCGTCTTCAGGTACTCCGGAGAGATCCGGGCACCTGATGACGCCTTTGGAGATATTCATAGAGGTGTGAGCGTAACATTTGACTTTTGTGTTTAAATTTTTTGTAATTGTAAGTAAATTATCGGAGTGAGATTTTTTGTTTGTTTCAATAAGAATTGTTTGGTTTTTTAATTTTTTAATTTGTTTTACATGTCCAGCAATGGAATGGACAGTTTTCTCGATCACGAAAGGTGACATATCTGCAATAGGTTTTTCCCCGTTTTCCGATTCGATAATGAGAAAACGAGGAAAAGATTGATTGATTACTGATTCCTCAGTATCAGATTCATTATCTGTTTTTTTCCGTTTATTAGTAGTTTGTGCGCTTTGTGATGCCATGATGCGGCGTTAAGAATTCATCTTCCACGCTTCTCACCCACCTCGGAGTCCAACAAGGGGACATTTGCTGTGGATATCCAACAGCAAAATGCCAAGAATACGTAGAAGGTATACTCATATAAGGCTAACGCATCAGACCCCCCATACCACCAAGCGGACATAACCCCTTAACTAAAAAGTCAAAGGGCCGCACTTATTTTACGCTTAAAAAGTGGCACAAGTATAGCCATATAGCGTTTTGAAATACATGATTAGCCCATGCGCCACCGCCATAAAAGCCCCTATCTATATAATGTTTAAAGTAGAACAATATAAAAAGTAAGTAAGATACAGTGTACTGGTACTGTCTGAATAATAGAATTATAGCTGGCGTGACAAACCGGTTGATCAGATCGGGCCAAATCTGACCGCCCGTCTAGTTGAAGTCCGGACCAAAGTGGTGTGTTGCAACGTGGAGATAACTATCAGATCTCCACGCCACTCAACCACCAGGACTCCCTTCTCCAACAACACGGGTCGCCACTTAACAGTATGAACTGGATTGTGAGAGGTATATACCAAAGGTTCATTATGCTATTTCGATTGCTGTCCGTACTGTGTATGTATATTATTAACAGTATGAACTGGATTTTGAGAGGTATGTACCAAAGGTACATTATGCTATTTCGATTGTTGTCGATACTGTGTATGTATATTATTAACAGTATGAACTGAATTGTGAGAGGTATGTACCAAAGGTACATTATGCTATTTCGATTGTTGTCCGTAATGTGTATGTATATTATTAACAGTATGAACTGGATTGTGAGAGGTATATACGAAAGGTTCATTATGCTATTTCGATTGTTGTCCGTACTGTGTATGTATATTATTAACAGTATGAACTGGATTGTGGGAGGTATGTACCAAAGGTACATTATGCTATTTCGATTGTTGTCGATACTGTGTATGTATATTATTAACAGTATGAACTGGATTGTGAGAGGTATGTACCAAAGGTACATTATGCTATTTCGATTGTTGTCGATACTGTGTATGTATATTATTAACAGTATAAACTGGATTGTGAGAGGTATGTACCAAAGGTACATTTTGTACCAAAGGTACATTATGCTATTTCGATTGTTGTCGATACCGTGTATGTATATTATTAACAGTATAAACTGGATTGTGAGAGGTATGTACCAAAGGTACATTATGCTATTTTTATTGTTGTCGATACCGTGTATGTATATTATTAGCAGTATAAACTGGATTGTGAGAGATATGTACCAAAGGTGCATTATGCTATTGTTATTGTTGTCGATACTGTGTATGTATATTATTAACAGTATAAACTGGATTGTGAGAGGTATGTACCAAAGATACATTATGCTATTTCGATTGTTGTCGATACTGTGTATGTATATTATTAACAGTATAAACTGGATTGTGAGAGGTATGTACCAAAGGAATATTATGCTATTTTTATTGTTGTCGATACTGTGTATGTATATTATTAACAGTATAAACGGGATTGTGAGAGGTATGTACCAAAGGTGCATTATGCTATTTCGATTGTTGTCGATACCGTGTATGTATATTATTTACAGTATAAACTGGATTGTGAGAGGTATGTACCAAAGGTACATAATGCTATTTCGATTGTTGTCGATACTGTGTATGTATAGTATTAACAGTATAAACTGGATTGTGAGAGGTATGTACCAAAGGTGCCTTATGCTATTTCGATTGTTGTCGATACTGTGTATGTATATTATTAACAGTATAAACTGGATTGTGAGAGGTATGTACCAAAGGTGCATTATGCTATTTCGATTGTTGTCGATACCGTGTATGTATATTATTAACAGTATAAACTGGATTGTGAGAGGTATGTACCAAAGGTACATTATGCTATTTCGATTGTTGTCGATACCGTGTATGTATATTATTAACTGGATTGTGAGAGGTATGTACCAAAGGTACATTATGCTATTTTTATTGTTGTCGATACTGTGTATGTATATTATTAACAGTATAAACTGGATTGTGAGAGGTATGTACCAAAGGTACATTATGCTATTTCGATTGTTGTCGATACTGTATATGTATAGTATTAACAGTATAAACGGGATTGTGAGAGGTATGTACCAAAGGTACATTATGCTATTTCGATTGTTGTCGATACTGTGTATGTATAGTATTAACAGTATAAACTGGATTGGGAGAGGTATGTACCAAAGGTACATTATGCTATTTCGATTGTTGTCGATACTGTGTATGTATAGTATTAACAGTATAAACTGGATTGTGAGAGGTATGTACAAAAGGTACATTATGCTATTTCGATTGTTGTCGATACTGTGTATGTATAGTATTAACAGTATAAACTGGATTGGGAGAGGTATGTACCAAAGGTACATTATGCTATTTCGATTGTTGTCGATACTGTGTATGTATAGTATTAACAGTATAAACGGGATTGTGAGAGATATGTACCAAAGGTACATTATGCTATTTCGATTGTTGTCGATACTGTGTATGTATATTATTAACAGTATAAACTGGATTGTGAGAGGTATGTACCAAAGGTACATTATGCTATTTCGATTGCTGTCGATACTGTGTATGCATAGTATTAACAGTATAAACTGGATTGTGAGAGGTATGTACCAAAGGTACATTATGATATTTCGATTGTTGTCGATACTGTGTATGTATAGTATTAACAGTATAAACGGGATTGTGAGAGATATGTACCAAAGGTACATTATGCTATTGTTATTGTTGTCGATACTGTGTATGTATAGTATTACCAGTATAAACTGGATTGTGAGAGGTATGTACCAAAGGTACATTATGCTATTTCGATTGTTGTCGATACTGTGTATGTATAGTATTAACAGTATAAACTGGATTTTGAGAGGTATGTACCAAAGGTACATTATGCTATTTCGATTGTTGTCGATACTGTGTATGTATAGTATTAACAGTATAAACTGGATTGTGAGAGGTATGTACCAAAGGTACATTATGCTATTTCGATTGTTGTCGATACTGTGTATGTATAGTATTAACAGTATAAACTGGATTGTGAGAGGTATGTACCAAAGGTACATTATGCTATTTTTATTGTTGTCGATACTGTGTATGTATATTATTAACAGTATAAACGGGATTGTGAGAGGTATGTACCAAAGGTGCATTATGCTATTTCGATTGTTGTCGATACTGTGTATGTATATTATTAACAGTATAAACTGGATTGTGAGAGGTATGTACCAAAGGTGCATTATGCTATTTCGATTTTTGTCGATACCGTGTATGTATATTATTAACAGTATAAACTGGATTGTGAGAGGTATGTACCAAAGGTACATTATGCTATTTCGATTGTTGTCGATACTGTGTATGTATATTATTAACAGTATAAACTGGATTGTGAGAGGTATGTACCAAAGGTGCATTATGCTATTTCGATTGTTGTCGATACTGTGTATGTATAGTATTAACAGTATAAACTGGATTGTGAGAGGTATGTACCAAAGGTGCATTATGCTATTTCGATTGTTGTCGATACCGTGTATGTATATTATTAACAGTATAAACTTGATTGTGAGAGGTATGTACCAAAGGTACATTATGCTATTTCGATTGTTGTCGATACCGTGTATGTATATTATTAACTGTATAAACTGGATTGTGAGAGGTATGTACCAAAGGTACATTATGCTATTTTTATTGTTGTCGATACTGTGTATGTATATTATTAACAGTATAAACTGGATTGTGAGAGGTATGTACCAAAGGTGCATTATGCTATTTCGATTGTTGTCGATACTGTATATGTATAGTATTAACAGTATAAACTGGATTGTGAGAGGTATGTACCAAAGGTACATTATGCTATTTCGATTGTTGTCGATACTGTGTATGTATAGTATTAACAGTATAAACTGGATTGGGAGAGGTATGTACCAAAGGTACATTATGCTATTTCGATTGTTGTCGATACTGTGTATGTATAGTATTAACAGTATAAACTGGATTGTGAGAGGTATGTACAAAAGGTACATTATGCTATTTCGATTGTTGTCGATACTGTGTATGTATAGTATTAACAGTATAAACTGGATTGTGAGAGGTATGTACCAAAGGTACATTATGCTATTTCGATTGTTGTCGATACTGTGTATGTATATTATTAACAGTATAAACTGGATTGTGAGAGGTATGTACCAAAGGTACATTATGCTATTTCGATTGCTGTCGATACTGTGTATGTATAGTATTAACAGTATAAACTGGATTGTGAGAGGTATGTACCAAAGGTACATTATGCTATTTCGATTGTTGTCGATACTGTGTATGTATAGTATTAACAGTATAAACGGGATTGTGAGAGATATGTACCAAAGGTACATTATGCTATTGTTATTGTTGTCGATACTGTGTATGTATAGTATTACCAGTATAAACTGGATTGTGAGAGGTATGTACCAAAGGTACATTATGCTATTTCGATTGTTGTCGATACTGTGTATGTATAGTATTAACAGTATAAACTGGATTTTGAGAGGTATGTACCAAAGGTACATTATGCTATTTCGATTGTTGTCGATACTGTGTATGTATATTATTAACAGTATAAACTGGATTGTGAGAGGTATGTACCAAAGGTGCATTATGCTATTTCGATTGTTGTCGATACTGTATATGTATAGTATTAACAGTATAAACTGGATTGTGAGAGGTATGTACCAAAGGTACATTATGCTATTTCGATTGTTGTCGATACTGTGTATGTATAGTATTAACAGTATAAACTGGATTGGGAGAGGTATGTACCAAAGGTACATTATGCTATTTCGATTGTTGTCGATACTGTGTATGTATAGTATTAACAGTATAAACTGGATTGTGAGAGGTATGTACAAAAGGTACATTATGCTATTTCGATTGTTGTCGATACTGTGTATGTATAGTATTAACAGTATAAACTGGATTGTGAGAGGTATGTACCAAAGGTACATTATGCTATTTCGATTGTTGTCGATACTGTGTATGTATATTATTAACAGTATAAACTGGATTGTGAGAGGTATGTACCAAAGGTACATTATGCTATTTCGATTGCTGTCGATACTGTGTATGTATAGTATTAACAGTATAAACTGGATTGTGAGAGGTATGTACCAAAGGTACATTATGCTATTTCGATTGTTGTCGATACTGTGTATGTATAGTATTAACAGTATAAACGGGATTGTGAGAGATATGTACCAAAGGTACATTATGCTATTGTTATTGTTGTCGATACTGTGTATGTATAGTATTACCAGTATAAACTGGATTGTGAGAGGTATGTACCAAAGGTACATTATGCTATTTCGATTGTTGTCGATACTGTGTATGTATAGTATTAACAGTATAAACTGGATTTTGAGAGGTATGTACCAAAGGTACATTATGCTATTTCGATTGTTGTCGATACTGTGTATGTATAGTATTAACAGTATAAACTGGATTGTGAGAGGTATGTACCAAAGGTACATTATGGTATTTCGATTGTTGTCGATACTGTGTATGTATAGTATTAACAGTATAAACTGGATTGTGAGAGGTATGAACCAAAGGTACATTATGCTATTTCGATTGTTGTCGATACTGTGTATGTATAGTATTAACAGTATAAACTGGATTGTGAGAGATATGTACCAAAGTTACATTATGCTATTTCGATTGTTGTCGATACTGTGTATGTATAGTATTAACAGTATAAACTGGATTGTGAGAGGTATGTACCAAAGGTACATTATGCTATTTCGATTGTTGTCGATACTGTGTATGTATAGTATTAATACTGTTTGTGAGAGGTATGTACCTCGAGCATTTATTACCTTGTTTCTTGTAACGTTCATCTTGAATTTTGGCTCATGGATCTCAAATTCAAATTTCTGATAACGATATATTAATAATTAAGACTACACGTGTCCGGAAAATGGAAACATTTACAAACGTGTTTTTTAAGCATTTTCTGTGGCAGTCATCTTTGGTTTTGACGCATTGATCTCAAAGTCTAATTTATGCAAAATGTCAGAAGTCTTATTTGGCCTTGGGTGTTAAATTGTGAAGTATTTTATACACATGTATGTTTTGGTTAGTGCACAAATAAAAATGGCACTTTATTTGTGTTGTACCAAAACAATCTGCGGGCAGCTCATAATGATCTTCGTACAATATAATGTTGGTCATTGCGAGGAACAAGTATGGAGCGCTGTGTCTACTGGTAGAGCGTTGGACCCGGGATCAAAAAGTCAAGGGTTCTATACACGACATAATCTTATGTATTGTGTCACTGAGCAAGACACTTTATCTGCAAAATGCCTTGTTCTAGATCCTAAAAAGTTAAACAGTTAGACATCGAGAGTGATTAAAATAAGTTCAAAGAGTTTTTTCTTACAACTGATGTAAAAATGGCGTCTTATTTCAAATGGTTAGTTCCATTGCTCTCGTGACGAACTTGCTTACAAAAGAGATGTTCACCAATAGAACCCAACTATACTGCAGCTGTAAATTCGGAACAAATAAGTAAAAAAGAAACTCGAAAATTTCCGCTTTATAACTTATATACTCAGCACTTAATTACACGTACTATTCCAGGGATATCCGAAGATGATTTGTAAAAGAGAGGTTGAAGCTTGTTAGAGAAAGGGCAAAACTGTGATGTTGCAGACGTTTTATCCACAGTACATGTTGCACAATTCATCAAAGTTGAAGTTTTCGCATTACAATTTTGCAAATTTTTACATCCTAAAATTTGCTAACATGCCTGAGTCAAACGCGTATTCTATCAATAATGAAACTTTGAAAGGATAACATTTGGTGTGTTATGTATTGTTTTTAGTAAAAATAATTTCCGAAAGGAAAAGGCTAACGATGCGATTAACGGCAGCATATTGTACATAAAAATACATATCTGAAATTTGCGAGTTGTGTTTTCTTTTTACTTGAGTATGTATTGTATTGTATTATGTATAACCGAGACTGCAATATTTTGTTTGTATTTATCGTGTTTTGACGATATCCAAATTTCTTCTTTCATATTTTTTTTATAAATATCATTGTAGCGTTTGCCTGTGCAGTGTGGCGGCAGTAAAAACGTCCCCTCATGCTTGCAATCAGAAACTGTTGTTCATTCCGATCTTTGGCGATCGCTGAGTCCGATACAGATATGGGTGGTACATTCTCAAATACCTTTGGTTTTCTGACTTGAATTTCGAAAAGGTGGTTTCCACTATTCCAGCCTTTAAAGTATTTAGAGTATTGTTTAATCACCCTTAGGATATGTTTGCCTGCTTTTTTATTTTAGTCTTTTTGACTGTTACCTGTGATACGCAAGACTCATAACCTCTGTTTCCCAGGTATATTCCATTTTGTTTATTTTCGCTCATTGTTTTTCTCGTTTAGGGCAACGACATTTGTTTGAAACCGGGACCATACGCCGCTGGCCATGGAATGGTGTAAAACATATTGCATTGAAGGTTCCATGTTTCACCGTCATTTGCATACCATCTTCGGGATGACTCAAATGTCTTTTAAATTCATTTTTCATACTTTTTTTTGGATTCTAGAAACACTTCAATTTAGCAGACACAAAAAAAAACAGGTCATCAAAAACGTTAAAAAACCAAGTCATTACAAACGATTATGACAGTCTGGGGGAAATATAATTGATACCATGAACATAATTATATTGAGAGAAAAACAGCATGTATGAAAACAGAAAACATGACATAGAATTCATACCATGACAATAGTGATATGACAGTTAAAAACATATACTATACCATACAGAGTAATTACATAAAAACATATATAAATGAAAAGTGCCTCAATTTACCCGGGTTTTAAAGTAAAATCATGACGGTGTAAATAAAAACATGTCACCGCAAGTATGCAATTTCAATGATCTCATTCACGTCAATGCTTGGTCATGCTGCTTGCAGGCATGATCGACCATTACTGTCAATACATGCATCATTCAAACTAAAGTATTTCAAGTGATTGACATTGATAATACTCTCAGTATAATCTACGATAAAATGCATAATGGTGTACATCTGCGGCAATATGATGCCGATCTGGCAGTTGATATAATAATCATTATATTATATTGATTGTTTTTAAGTGTAAATAGAGAAAAAAAACGCTTTGTTTTTAATGCGTGTTTTTTGGTTGATTGTGACTTACATTCTATACCTTTTTCTATTCGCTTCACAGGTACTTCTTGATTGACTTCCTGGGTAGAACCAGTACTAAGCATAGCAGATAAAGTGTCCTGCTCAGGGACAAAAACGCAATATGGTTTATGACGGGGATCGAAACCCACGACGTTTGGATCATGGGTCAAAACGCTCTACCACTAGACCACAGCGCTCCACAAAACTGTGTTCTGTGAAAGATATTTCCTGTTCGACTTGCATATCTACTTTCGTTAAGATCTTGATGTATTGAAATGGTTTACTTGGTTGTATAAAAACTAACTCAGATACGTCTTCAATTTATATGTTGACCTGAATATTGATGGCATTAATTATTCTTTAATTTATATTTTCATGTTATTGTTTTTGTTGTTGTTTTTTCAAAAATACTTCTCGGTCAATTACATCAATATAAAAAACAGATTGTTAACGAGGTATAAAACATACCAAACCCATACGCCTGGAAAATAAATAGATTCGTCCATCCTCACACTTGAAAAATACATGGAGCATAAGCACTCCTGTGCAGAGATGGAAGGAAGCAAAACTAGATGGTTTTGTTCGTTTTACTACAACAAACGGGGAAAAACACAATCTTCAAAACTGTTAAAACACATCAAAATATCAAAATCGTTAAAAGTATGTATAAAAAGTCGAAAAGGTAATGTAGCTTTCACAGAAACACATTCATCCAAACAACACGCCTTTACATGAATAACATTTACAATGTTAATAAGAAGCAAGGTATGTGACGTCCACAAACACTGACGGAAACTGTCAGTGGCAAAAAAAATGCCATTGAGCGTTTTAAACCATGCTCTAGTGTGCACCAAATGTTACTCTTACCCTATTGTGGTCCCAGTAAAAAACAAGGACAGTGCAAAATAAAGATATTTTCCGTCGGATAACATTCCCTAACAAATAAAGCAGTATTAATAGGCAATATAAACACATAGTTGATCATGTATATATGAATATAAGAAAAACGAAATCTTAGTCTAAATGAAAAAACTAACGACTCTATTTTGATAGTTTAACTCTTCTATTCAGAAAGTGCGAAAGTTTTTATGTGTCATTGAAACCATTTTCCTTTCCATTTTCGTTTATTGGCTGTCAAGAGAAACAAATACTATTTTTTTCTTCATGCACAATTTCAAAAACAGATATCAATCAAAAGTTTCCAGCGTTCTCTAACAAAACAGGTTTCAATAAAGAAGGGAGTTATGAATCACGCAAGAAGAAGAACACTTTGTTGATCATGTACATGTACATGTGAAATGAGGACCTATTTTACTGTGTTTTGTACACAGTTAAACATTTCATCCGACTTATTTGCATCCCTGGTATATCATACGACACCTTCAGATTGACCATAGATTTCTTCTAGCTCTTAGAAATAGGTGATATTTGTAGTGCGAAAGCATTACGACTGCGTAACATATTTGAAGCCATTGTATGACATTAGAACAAAAAAAAAAAAAAAAAAAAAAATTTAATCACAAAAACGAAATTGAATTACATTAATTTATTCAAGCTCAATTATTTTGATTATTTTTCTATGTATATTTGAAGGAAAATGAATGGTATATGATGACATTTAGTGGAATATTACATGTTACTGCCTTGGAGAGCTTCCGAAAACAGGAAATATACATGCTACTGGCTTGAAGAGCTTCCGAAATAGGAAATAAAAAACCGATTGAAATAGACATTTCCAGAAAAAAAAGTATTTTTCTATGAAAAGATCATTTTGTTGGCAAAAAAAGCCTATAATTTCAGTACAACGTAATTTATGCAAAAAAAAAAGATATTTAATCACAAAAATAAATAATTAAATTACATTAATTTATTCAACCTCAGTGTTTATGATTCTTTTCTATGCATATTTGAAGGAAAATGAATGGTATATGTATATGATGAAATTTAGTGGAAATATTACATGTTTACTGCCTTGGAGAGCCGCCGATATAGGAAATAAAAAACCGATTGAAATAGACATTTTCCAGATAAAAAAGTATTTCTATGAACAGATGGTTTTTATTTGTTGTTTTTTGTTGCCGTTTTTGTTAGTTTTTTTGTATTTTTTAAACTTCTTAAACTTTGGCAAATATCGTGTTCTTCGAGATATTGAAATAAAAAAATAAAATAAATCGCCGTACTTGTTTTTTGAGGAAAAAAGAAAATATCCCTAAAAGATCTGATGTGAAGTGTTTTTTGGAGATAAAAAAGCACAGACTTTGCTTAACAGTGTTTAACGTGTAAGTTGATTGTTTTCGTTTTAGACAGATACACAGACAACAAGAGCTAAGTATGCTCTAAGTATGAAAGTTATAGCGATTAACACAATAATTCTATTCATGGTCTTTAACAAATAATGAAAACAAATAATGAACTATTATATTAACAATGAATTCATCGTGTATTAACAATGTCTTCACCATCTCAAATTGATATAAGACAAGAACAAACAGTATGGCATTGGACTTGATCAGAAAAAAAAAAATATTAAAAACATGCTTACAATTTTGAAAAGTAAGTTTTTTGTGAAACATAGTCGGGCTTCGACGGATATTGAGAGGAAAAAGGTGTGCATAAAATAACTACAGGAAAATATAACCAAGTCGTGTGGGAATAAAAGTACACCAAACATCCAAAATAAATGGCGGCACATTCTCGTAAAATAAGTGATAAAAGTAATATTTTATTTTATGATAAACAATGTAATACTGCATTTTAGCAGTGAACTAAAAGTGTTATTTTATACAGTGAAATATAATGTTTTTGTTTTTTCATTGGCGGAACTATCTTTTATTAATGTAAATAAGGATAAAAATATCGGACAGGGAAAGCAGCATTCAAGGACGACAGTCAACCACAAAACACAAAAACAAACACGCAAGCAGACAAACGAAAAGGCAAAAATAATAAAAAATTCAAACGACATCACAAACACAAAAGGGTTGACAATAGGGCTACCGCCTTGGAACGGTCAGTGGCAAAGTAGGCCACTGGGGGTTTAAACCGGTTCTAGGGTGCACCAAACCTCACACTTACCCTACTGTCATCCCATTAAAACAGGACAGTGTAAATAAAGAAATCCCCGCCATGATCTAAACTCTAACCAACAAGGCAACATCAATAGGCAATATAAGTAAAACACAAATATGCTCGTGTAAATATAATACAAAACAACAATAGCCTAGAAAGCCACAATGAAGTTACTCAATGACTTGGCAGAAGCCAGAGCAGTAAGAGAATACACCATTAAGGGCACGACAAGAAAGAACATGGACAAACATCAAACGCCACCGTCCCAATGGGCTTTAGGTAGGCGTCATCATAGGGTCCACAGCCTGTCCGGTCATCGTACAATTAAAGAGAAAAGCATAGTGGCGAACTATAAAAGGGTCCACCACCAAGCATGCAGTACGTTGCAAAATGATATGGTCATAACCTCTTTTGATAAACTTTTTAACAAGTTTAACAAAGATAGTATGAAAGTAATCATGACCAAGAATCTTACGAAGTTTATAAATCACATCACCATAGAAGTCAGGTTGTGATAGTCCTTGTCGCAGAAGAGTCCTTAAATTACATTTATATTTGGAAAGAAGATCAGGGTTACGATAAAAAAAAATTGCAAAGGTTTTACGAAGTTTATGGTATCGGTAACCCTGATTGAGTAACTTTTTAGTTATACAAAGATTACGAATATTAAAGTCCTCAACTCGAGTATAAGCTCTAGAAAAACGAATGAATTGAGACAGATACACCCCATAAGATGTTGCTCGGGGAACATCCCCATCCAAGTGGGGATAATTAACAATGTCAAAATTAAAATCATCTCTCTTGTCATAGATTTTGCTAATTATTTTACCATTTTCAATCGAGAGATCTAAATCAAGAAAAGAAGCGTTATTATCAGATATATTTTCTAATAAGCCGAGGTTCTTTAGGATAAATATTATGAACCATCGTTGGAAAGAAAGGGATGTCAATGTTCAGTATGTCATCCAGATACCGAGAGGTGTCATTAAAAGCTTCAATAACATCTGCCTGGGTATCTAGTGAAAGACCCAACATGAAATCCCTTTCATAGCAAAATAAAAACAAATCTGCGACAAGTGGTGCACAGTTCGTACCCATAGAGATACCAACAATTTGTCTATAAACGGTGGTACCATACCTGACGAAAATATTATCTAATAGGAAGATGAGTGCTTCACAAGCTTCATAGCAAGTCCACATAGTATAATTGTCTAAACTGCCGTTAGTGAAAAACGCTTTAATATTATTACATGCCAAAAATGTAGTATTTTCTCTAGCGAATGTTTTTTGAATAAGAGAAATTAGCTTGTCTTTAATAAGATGATGTGGTAAGGTTGTATATAGTGTAGAGAAGTCATAAGTACTTATAGATGAAACTAGACCTTTATTGAAAATTTTATCAAGAACGTCTCCTGAATTTTTTATAGACCAAAATAAATTAATCCCAGAGTTTTCATAAGTTTTATCACAATATAGTTTAACGTGATCTTTAACGGCAGTAAGACAAGAAGTTAAAAGTTTGGAGATGTTTGTTGTGGTGCAGGCACTAGAATTAGAAATAAAGCGAGCCTTATACGGATTTTTATGTAATTTAGGAATCCAGTACATGGTAGGCAGTTTATTTATAGGCGTCAAACAATAATTACATTATTAGCTGCTTTATCTGCAGGAACTAAAACAAATTTATTATGAAATTCCTGAATTCCCGATTTTAGATTACGAAAGGAAAACCTAGGTCTCGGAGGTAGTAAAGAGGGGTTAGAATTATAAAAGTTAATACATGTATCTATAATTTTAAGAATAGACTTTTTCGAAGTAGAAAGCGAGTTTGGGTCCGCATGTTCTCTACGACACCATTTTATACTAAAATCTTCAATGGAGTGGGCGATCTGGGCACGACAGGCATTAACATCAATAGTTGAAGGTAATCTATATTTAGGACCTTTCGAAAACAAATGCCGAATACGTTTATCAACAATATCAAAATTACCAGTGATGACATGACCTGCTGGAGCATAGCAAAATGTTGATGTATTGCATTCACATTCCTTAGAAGTATTAAGTACTATATCAAGGTCAGAAACTATTTTGTTGTAGTTGAAAATAATGTTTCTAATGGACTTTTTATACTTATAACAAATTACAGGACTTTCGGAATTTTTGAAATATTTTGGGATAGAATCAACTACATGAGTATCCCGAAAAATACTAGGCATGTCAATGAAATCAATACTTTTATTAATATATAGTAGGTTTTAGAAAATGCCTGACGTGATCAGACTCCTTGTCAATATGGGGTCGGAGAACATGTTGTGTGTAGCTTTGAACTATGGAAGCAGTGTTATACAAGGGATCTGTACGAATGAAAATTTTGTCGGCTTCCTCGTCGATCAACTTTAGTGAAGAAATAGACAAGTTGCTTTTGAAAATAACTGTTAAATTGGTAGCTTTTAATAGGTAGATATGTTCCAAGAAAATGAGTTAACTTTTGATAAAAATCCATCAACTATTTTAGGATTTTTTGTCATTTACATTACTGTAGAGTACCATAAAGTAGAGATGTCTTGTTGCCATGTCAATATTCTTCGAAACCGTTTTGTTGTTTAGAAAGCTGCAATAAATATTATGTCTTGGCTTGAAAATAACTCATTACGTGGTCCCGCCATAATGCCAATAAGCAATGGGAAAGTTTATATTAGCAGCATTTTATAACGGATATTTCAGTATAACAACTTTAAAAAAAAATACTGAAAAAATGCGATAACCTGTTTAAAATTACCTAATAATTACAACATATTGTTTTAATTTTACAATATGCAAACTTTTTAAGATAATATTAAGGTTTTATTTCATACCCCAGCCAACCCAATTTCGCTTCTTGGAGAAGGGGATGGCTGGGGTATTTAAGTTAATACTCGGACCACGTAATGTTAGCTAAAACAAATTACACAGGAAAAGTGGTTGGTCTGCCTCCTCCACAAAACAATCCTCCGTCATATATAACCTTACATGCCCTGAAAATGACTCAGAATACCACACAAACAAACAAACAAAAGAAATGATAGTGAGTTAAAAATAGCAGCTTCACCATACTCAAGCTATGACGTCGCCAAAATACTCTTTTATTCTGCATGATCTTTCATTATAAGGCATACAATGAAAATGACATGTTTTTGTTCCGTCTTTAATAGAAGATTTGAGTTCATCTCGAAGAGATATCCACCCGTGCTTCGAATTCATGACAATATAATGTTTGCTCACTTCTCGATGAAATAAAATCAATCACACAGGAGTTATTACTAAAGATACGGAAATGTCTGTCCATTCGGATATGGCTGTGATCAGCCGAAAAACACTATTCCTAAGTTTTTCTCGGAGTGGTAGATATGGACCTTCTTATTTGCTGAGATTAAAATCCATATTCTGCCCCCGTTTCGGCCCTCTCAGGACTTCATTCTTCACGCGTTTATGGTAACAACAGTGTTGTTCTCGTCGCATTTTCAACAAAATGGCCAAGGGGAGTCACTCGCTGAACGAATTTAAAGTTCTCCGGCCATGTTTTGTTTCATGAACATGTTTATGTTTATTTAAATCGAAGTCAATACACAACAATAGATATTTACAATTCACTCATTGCAATATTTGTGAAAAGCGAGAATAAGCTTTTATTTGATGACATAGAAAACTTTGAACAGGTAAATTAATCCAAAGGTAAATGGATTTATCAATTATCTGTCAATAGTTGTGCAGCTATACAATTCAGATTTACATCATTTTCCCGTGCAGTGGTAAAAGTAGTATATATGTCATGCAAAAAATACTTATTTTTACATACAATTTAGTAGCGGTTTTAAATATATGTTTCTCCCCGTGACTATCAAGAAATGTTCATATGATGTTTAAGAGTTAAATGTGTTAATTGATAATATAGACAGACAGATATTTTTTATTGATTTAAACTTTACAAGTTTATCATCATATACAATATACAAACATATTCTACTACAAAGATAGTGGTCATTCATCTTTAAAGCTATAAAGTCTCATTGAAGAACACGATAGAAATCAAAGGACTGCATGTCCTGAGAGGCAAGCACCTAATTGCACTGTGATTTAGAGTTATTTCTATCATGTCCATCATTCAAATTTACACCAAAATGATGACACTGGAAACAATAAATTTGGACACGCCATATCTGAACCGGAATACCCATAATGCAAGATTGAGAATATATACATATAATTTATGGTGCACTATTACATATTTAACAGATAATGTATGGTGCTGAGGTCCATATGCAAGTTTATGGACTGGGCAGTCAGACCTAGAATGTTATATGGACCGAAGCGAAGCTGAGGTCCATATAATGTTCTAGGTCTGACTGCCCAGTCCATAAACTGCATATGGACCGAAGCACCATACATTATTTGTTATATTATACCGAATCTGACCAACAAATTAAATTAATACGTTTTATGATTTATTTTGACGTCGTTCTTTTCACACGTCCGTTAATATAGCTATCGGACCGGGCGCCCGGTCAATATGCAACTTTATGGACCGGATGACGTCACATTAAACATAGAGTGGAATATGCAAATGAGGTGTAATATAATAGGTTAAAGCTGCTTCACTGTTCAAATATGAAGATCTATACCTCCGATTGATTTCACACCTAATTTCAACTCTTGGTTTAACATTCAGTTTCAACTCCTATTCCAAACTCCTGATTATAACTCCAGTTCAACTTTCCTGATTTTCAAACTCCTGGTATCAACTGAATCAGTTGTTGTTGTTGTTGTTGAGTCAGTGAATTAACTCCTGTTCAACTTTCCTGATTTTTTAACTGAATCAGTTAATTGTTGTTGTTGTTCAGTCCAGGTTAACTCTTGTGATGATATTGCTTCCTCCAATTAAAACCCTGTTATAGACAAATCTTCTTTCTGATTATAATATGAACAAGAAATATCACTGTAAGTGATAAATGCCCCTGAAGTGTCCTTTGACCTCTAAGTATGACCTTGACCTTGGAGCCATGGACCTGGATTTTGTGCATGACACGTCGTTCGGTTGTGGTGAGCACTTGTGCCAAGTTATTTGAAAATCCGTCCAGGCATGCAAAAGTTATTGATCAGACAAGATTTGATCTTTGACCTCTAAGTGTGACCTTGACCTTGGGACCACAGACCTGGATTTTGTGCGCGACACATCGTGTTGTTGTGATGAGCACTTGTGCCAAGTTATTTGAAAATCCGTCCATGAATGCCAGAGTTATTGATCGGACACAATTTGACTTTTGACCTCAAAGTGTGACCTTGACCTTGAGGACGTGGGTTTTGCGCGCGACACATCGTCTTGTTATGATGATCAGTTGTGCCAAGTTATTTAAAAATCCATGCAGTGGTTGTGACGTTACGGTCCGGACACGAAATTGCGTACCTGTTTTTGACATAAAAACTTCACGTGTAACCTTGACCTTTGAGGTACGGATCTGGGTTTTGCGCGCGACACATCGTCTTGTTATGTTGATCACTTGTGCCAAGTTATTTAAAAATCCATGCAGGGGTTATGACGTTACAGTCCGGACACGAAATTGCGTATCTGTTTTTGACCTATGAACTTCAAGTGTGACCTTGAGCTTTGAGGTACGGACCTGAGTTTTGCGCGTGACACATCGTCTTGTTATGGTGATCACTTGTGCCAAGTTATTTAAAAATCCCTGCAGGTGTTGTGACGTTACGGTCCGGACACGAAATTGCGTACCTCTTTTTGACCTATGAACTTCAAGTGTGACCTTGACCTTTGAGGTACGGACCTTGGCTTTGCGCGCGACACATCGTCTTGTTATTGTGATCACTTGTGCCAAGTTAATCAAAATTCCATGCAGGGGTTTTGAAGGTACAGTCCGGACACGAAAAGCGGAATGACGGACAGACAGACAGACAGACAGATAGAATTTTCGAGGGCATAAAAAGACCGTCTCAGATTTCTTAACAAAAAATAATGCAAAAGATACCCACTAAAGGTGGATGTCCGTCGTTTTACAGATAAACTATTACGCAGTACGTACTATGGCCAGGGGGTTATATTTATTCCACTTACCACAATGAATAATTCCGTTCCTAAACAAGCCTTATAGACTATAGGGGTAATAATGAAACAAAAGCTTTAATTAGTTACATCAACTTTTCAACGAGGATCAGTATAATTCAACATTTATAAACCTTTCGAATTTCTTCGCTCCTTCAGCATCCATGCAACCGTAAGTTGAGGTCATAATGGCTCCTAATCCGGTACCGGATAAACAAATCACCCGTTTAAAAATACGGCACCGAGTTGGAGAAGCGTCTCGATGACGTGGTGACGTGCTAGCAGTCACATTCAATTTTGTACTGTACTGTAGCCACAAACTCAGAGACCACAAGCGAATGATTTAGGTAAAAAATGATTAAATTTAAACTGTTAAAATTGACTTAGATCTACTTCCAATTCTGTACGTAGGTGAGGGGGAAAAGACTGGCCGTACCAATGTAAAACACCGAACATTTCCGGATCTTCGTAATTTCGTAATTTACAGTAGGAACAACATGTATGTCGTTAATTGGGAATTGATATTATTTACTCTTTTTTTTATTTACCTTTGATGCGTGTGTTGATGAAAAACAAACAAATATGATTGTATTTTAAATCTGATTCAAAATATGTACCTGATTTATTCAATCCGTACCAGTTTGTTTTTTATTTAAATGACCCTTATTAACTTATTTCATTATCTTAGAGCTATGTTTTCAATAAACAAACACTCCAAACATATTACAACTGGTATTGTTTGATCTATCATCTACAATTATCGTGTTATTCGATATTTTGTTTGGTCTGGAAAATGAAATAAGATTTGATTGATCAACATAATAATTGTCAGAACCTTTCTCATTGAACTCGTGTACTTGGTTCATGTGTCATTTACATCTTTCTACTTGCCATATATAAACTAAATAAATGTCTTATCCTCGGATATATAAAAAATAAGTACTTTATAATACCTGTATTCAATATTGTTATAGTTATTTACCGAGATCCGGAATTGTTCAGTGTTTTACGTTGGTACGGAATTGGTCTGGTCCGGCCAGTTTTTTGTCCCCGACAATTCGGTACTGCCTGGGGCTTGAGCATCACAGGCATTCATCAGTACATCAACACTTGTATTTATATTACGGTCCTTTAAATATTATAGCCATTCAGTTGCAAATTCATTATCATTAATCACTAATATTATACCTCATTTGCATATTCCACTCTTTGTTTAATGTGACGTCATCCGGTCCATAAAGTTGCTTATTACATGTGTTACTATATATAGTAACAAAAACGGCCCGTTTTTCGTGTAATACAGGCATTATCTATGCGGTCATATTACACAAGTGCGTGAAACAGCGGGCCAAAAATCCATATGACGGGCTAAAAAACCCATATGGCGGGCCGAAAATCCATATTAAATCTAGACTGCGTTACATACATTTAGCATTAAAGTATAGATATTTGTTTTAATAATCGACCAAGAACCAGTCAAATCGTGCATCGACACCTGCATCAAATGACAACTGCGTCGGTTGAAAATGGCAGCCAGAATGCTCGCAACCCTGTCAAAATTACCATTATTAGTGTACGCAGGAGATCGTCAGAAGAAGATACGGAGAAGAGGATGAACATTATCGAAATTGTGGAACAATGAAAAACAAGAACGATTCATTAATGAAATTGTGGAACAATGAAAAACAAGAACGATTCAGTCTAAATCTAAATATGACGCGAAAAAAAAGTGTTACTTGCTCGGAGATGTTGAAGGCTCGAGGAAAACCAACCTGAAGAACTAAATAAGCATTTAGAACTCTTTTTTTAACCATTACAGTACGAAAAAAGATGGATCTATACTGTGCATTTTTTTAGTAAATAATGTCAGCTATAATCTGGTTTTGTGTATCAATAATCTTGATTGAAATTCAAAGTCATCTTTGCGAATGTCATAATCTAATGGTCATCATATCGGACCCCTATGATTAATACCTCGTCACTTGCCTTATGAATATTTGAACTATTATAGATTATGCTAAATGATCTTTTCCATCTAGAGTAAATATATATAGACATGCAACTGGGATAAGAATTTGTGAAGACCCGTTTCAGTACAACAACATATTTAACTACTTCAGATACACACTGGTAGCACGTGCACTCACGAGCTGGATTAGTTTGATAATACTTAAGGAGTCTCAAATAACAAGATTAACAAGAAATTAAAGTTTGTATTGTTGTATCAGCAAGTAAACACCGTAAGACAACGGTGCCGGTGTTCTTGGCTTAATACTCCGGTGACGTGAAATTAGTCATTTCTTAATACTCCAGTCACGGATCGTTAGCAAGCTATTACTCCTCAAGTTAGTTAAGAATATGAATAGAGATGCTCGACCCAAAATACCGATGTAGTCCAAAAAAATTGAGTTAAACTTAAACAAATGTCATAATTTATTCTACTCTTTTCTATTCTAATGGCACAATTTTTGTTGCAAAATGGTCAAACTTCAATTACGATGTGCACTATTTCTTCAGACGTATTTACACTGATGTAAAGAGGGAAATGGAATGTTGACCTCTGTGACCTGTGTGAAAACCAATCATATACCGAGAAGTGTTGATGAAGACGATACTAATGAAGCCCCTGAAGACAGACGCCCCAAAAACTAACGTTACAATCATATACCGAGAAGTGTTGATGAAGACGATACTAATGAAGCCCCTGAAGACAGACGCCCCGAAAACTAACGTTACTTGGTAACACAATACAGTTATGTTTGTAATATCGACACAAGACTCATGAGCAGATGATTCAACGAACTCTAAAACTAGATACAATGACGTATCAGTGTTATAAAGTAATTCATGTAGATCTAATTCATGTGATACATATAACAACACACTATATCATGACAAGCAATATAAACCATTTCTGTGACGTCTTTAACAAATAATTAAGGATGATAAATTCCAACTCAACACTTTCCATATCACACCTGCTATAAATATTAAATCGGGATAATATCAGGTGTAATAATGAACAAGAAAAGTATAACGCATGCGTTAAAAGTAGACGATATTTAATAATGGGTTAGTTTATGGAGGCTTTCTTCAAGTCACTCCCTAGGACATCATGCATGCAAAGATTTGACAATATTTTTCTTAAATATATCCCTTCATTTAGGCTCAGCAAAACTTGAATTTTTAAACATTACCAAAATGTATTGTCGAATCTTTGCATGCATGATGTCCTACATATTTGTTTTGCTTTGATGTGCGCATGTCTGGACGGAAGGCGATGCAGCGATGGTACGATGGAGCAGGGGGCGATGCAACATCGCACATCGACTGAGATGGTGCGATGGTGCTATGGTACGATGGCGATGACACGATGGTGAGATGGCGATGGTACGATGTTCCATCGCGTCATCGCCATCGTACCATCGCGCATCGACTTGTAAAAGGTCGATGCGCGATGGTACGATGGACCATCGTACCATCGTACGATCGTACCATCGCGTTTAAAGTCGATGCAGGATGGTGATGGTACGATGGCGATGACGCGTTGGACCATCGTATCATCGCCATCATACCATTGTACCATCGCCATCGTACCATCGCGTCATCGTACCTAACGGAACACCGTAGTTTAGTCAAGTTATGTATTAAAACGAATGACACACAGTCACTAATGTACAATCCTCTATTATATATGACATTTCATGAACTTTCGCTTTAAGATAATGAATTTATTTCGCAAGGGAGGTGAAACTATAAAGAAAAAATAGTATGAAGTTTATCAGATGTGCACCCCTTGGGAAATAAATTCATTATTCCAAAGGAAACGTTATGAAACTATTTGTTCTTATTATAATGTTCGTACTGGTCACGCACATACATTTTAGAATTATTACTTACTGGTCCTCTGAGCCCAATCTTTGTGGCTTTAAAGTAGAATATCGCTTATGCCGGTGATAGGAGGCGTGAGAGGTATAACATTACCTCTCACGAACAGACTCAATAAAACTGTATCTATTTTTTGTGTATGTTGCTTTCAAGAGATCCACTTATCAGTATTTATTAATATGGAACGTTATTTTGACACCTGTTAGAAAGAATGTCTAATTGGTGAAGTATTTCTTATCTGAAGATATTCGAATGAGGCCGTTCGAATGCATCTGTTATCTCTGAGAGATAGATGTACAATGTGCTAAGCCATATGTGATTGCGATGACACAGAGTGTTTTCTGTTTATGTCGACTGACAATCATGAACAGAGGTAATGTAGATTTTTGTTAATGTACTGTTATGCCTGGCATGTAGATGTATGTATTTAATCAGTCCACTGTTACTTTCCTTGCATAATTATTCACTTTACTACTCCAACAATTAATGCATTAAATCTGAAGCAAATGTTTAATATCAATGAGTTGTCAATCTAGCTAGCGTCTATGTAGTCCATCTTTAATATTATATTTCAATAATTCAATCTAAAATGCAATGTGGTTGACGAATGTCCATATTCTTTAATATACTTTATTATGTTTCATTAAGCAATAGTTACTGTTTATTATGTGGAATATAATTGAATGTTGTTTAACGGCTCATCAACACAGTATAGGCTATTTAGAGCCGCCCCAGAGAGAGGGGAAGGATACATAGGAATCCGGGAACCGTGCCCTACTTTTATTACCGAATAGATTCATATGGTTCTTTAACGTGCTCGGAGGATAGACCGATACACGGGACCGCCAGGTTTAAGTCCCCATCCGACGGATGAGGCTAAGGGAAAGTGTCTTGCCTAAGAACACACCGGCGAAACTCAGTGGATTGAACCCGGGGCCTCCGGTTACAAATCCGCCGCTCTACTGACTGCGCCACGTATGTGGAATAGTATTGTTTTACTGCATGATTTTTGCGGACTGTGTTCTGTGAAAGCTACATTTCCTGTTCGACTTTTAAATGTACTTTGAGAGTGTAATAGACATGCAATACACTAGTGGTGTAAAGGCGTGCTTTCTGACGCTTTAAAGTAATGTGATATATAGAATTCTCCATTCGTGCTTATGTAGTTTTGAAGTAATTAAACTAATTGTCAAAACTGATTTATCAAGTTAAAAAAGGAAATAGTCAACGAACACCATTTTCAGGGAAGATACTAATTCGAACAAGCATTACCTGGCAACAGAATCTCTTTTTACGTCATAATCGTACGTCTCATATTGTTATCAAAACCTTCGTAATCTAAGCGCATATGTATATGGTTTAAAATAACAATAGGTGCCAACAAAATGGTTAACCATACTTCCTAATGGAGATAGAACTCCTCCTCAAACGGAAATATCTTGATAGAGAACGCAAAGTTTATTTCAATAAGCACCTTCTTTTCCAGTATTGTCATGTATTGCTCATCATCATTTGGGGCGTCCGTGGCCGAGTGGTTAGAGTCTCAGACTTGAAATCACTTGCCCCTCACCGCTGTAGGTTCGATCCCTCAGTGACCTAGGAATCTTTATGTGAGGAAGCTATCCAGCTGGCTTGCGGAACGTCGGTGGTTCTACCCAGGTGCCCAACCGTGCACGAAAATTGCACGGAGGGGCACCCGGGGTCTTACTCCACCAGTGGAAGCTGGAAAGTCGCCAACTTAGCTGTTGGTGCGACTATAAAATCCAATTCAATCATCATCATTTACCAATGCACTGGGTGTGACCTTAGCTGTTAACCCTTTCACCGCCGATCTTTCACAGTGGACTCTCCCATCTTTGCATTAGAACGAGTCCAATTGTCGTCTGGAGGGATGCTTTTCAAAACATGAGTTTAACATAACACACGGTGCAGACCCTGATCAGTCGGCATGTTCTGTGTCGTATGATATGCTTCTACAAAGTTTACAAATTTGTCTTTCCTCGATTTTGGTCGGTTGAAATGGTTAATGAAAGGGCTGAATAATACCATACATTCATTATTTCATTTGGGTTTAACAGCGGGAGACAAAATAATTAACGTGTGCTTCTCCAGGTATACATCTCGAAGGTTTAACGCAACACTGTTGTATCTTCTTCCTTATTTGTATGCAGTTACAACATTGATGCGTTGAACCATCGATCTGTAAACTATGTTAATCTAAAGAGAACACTCCAAACTTTTCTAACAAACAATGAGTAATTTTTTTAAGACCACACATGTTTTAAATTTAGCAATGGGGTTTAAAGATGATGGCATTAATTTAGGCAGGCATCACATGATACAAGCAATGCGTGCATAACCCAATCGATACCTATACTGGACTAAATAAGTGAACGAGTCAATCGGAAATTCGTGGCCGAGTGGTTAGAGTCTCTGACTGTAGGTTCGATCCCTCAGGGGCCTAGGAATCTTTATGTGAGGAAGCTATCCAGCTGGCTTGCGGAACGTCGGTGGTTCTACCCAGGTGCCCGCCCGTGCACGAAAATTGCCCGGAGGGGCACCTGGGGTCTTCCTCCACCAGTGGAAGCTGGAAAGTCGCCATATGACCTTAGCTGTTGGTGCGACTATAAAATCCAGTTCAATCAATCCAATTTAAGATCCACTTACATATATTTTACCTTATATCATTGAACGACAGAGAGTGAAACCCCTAATTCTCCTCAATGGTTTAACCTCAAGGCTTCAAGCAATTAAACCTAATTTTCTTCCTGATATATGGATGTGCATAATCAGTTTGATTGTTTCATTTTAGGAGTTTTGGTCAGCTTTTTGGTGTTCTTTGGATACGCTTTTCTTGTGTCTTCGGAAGGTAATTTGCTGTTATATTCACTTTTATAATTAAATGCACGTTCTATATAACATGTATAACATATTAAAGTACTTATTAGTAATTGGATAATGTTCAATTTCGCGGGCTATATCGTCTTTGCCATAAAAGCACTGGTGTTATATTTTAAACAGTAATAAATAAATAAATAGTGTATGACTGTATTATATATTATAACAATTTGTTTTAAAAAAACTTCTCTTTTGATTGGTTAAGAGTCAATGTGTACCTGACCATATTACCCGCCGGCGATCGGTATATAAATACGAAAGCCCACTAAAAAATAAAATCGAAATGACCGACAGCTAAATAATCTCCCGATTCTACTTTTTTTTCTCTATGAATTCTGCTATATACAGTTTTATCAGGGTGTCCATCCTGGTTTTATTTATATATTTCCAATATGTGTCCATTCGCGAAAACAGATGACACATTTACAAATCTGTCCATTCAACAATATCAGTCATACCGTTTAAAGAGTATTTCAGGATGCTTCTTTTATTCGATATAAGCTGATGTTTCGTCAATATTTAGAAGAATAGAAAAAAATCCAGGTAAAACCTGTTTTACAATCTAAGGGAAATAACTTCGGTTTACTATGATTGCAATTATATCTATCAATTTTGCTATACATTATTGGCTGAGGATTAAAACGAATGAATGTAACTATATCGGCTGATATACTTGTTATATTAAACAGGTGCGGGCCCAATTTGTTACTCATGTCCTAGAACAGACAACCCAGAGGAATGCAGACAACCGGTCACGTGTTCAACTGATCAAGTACACATCGTTCTACAGCTTTTAACAGAAATATACCTATCCTCTTAATACCTATCCTCTTAATGATCATGATTTACTGTTTATGAAACCAGTAGACACATTCTCGCTTGCCAGGGTATCACAACGAAGCATTATTTAAAGCATGACGTTTTATCGTAATCGTAAACTGACGTTTGACTCAATGGTTTAATAATTGTGATAATTTAGTGAAAAGATTGTTATAAGAATAACCTGAACAATTTTCAACCACAGAAAATACTTCTAGCCAATATAAAAAGTGGCGAAACCGATTTACATGCATCGGGTTATAAAATAATATTATGCGTTATTTTACAGGCATGCAGCGTACAGGAGGTAGCAGCACCCCACGGAGATGTGTACTTCTGGTCAGGCTGTGAAGATCTAGGGGTAAACACGGTTTTGGCTGTAGCTTTATAGGGATCATGACCGAGGATATTAAGAAGTTTGTAAATCGCGTGACCATGCATATCAAGACGATAAGTTATCAATAACTCTTACAAGTTGTCTCAGTAAAGCCAAGCAAACCGTTTTGCTAATTTCAGTACTCGCAAACAAAATGCAAAGCTTTATCAACAATGAACAAATAAACAAATAATTTGTTTGAGACATGAGAGTGTTTCTGATAGGTAGTAACAATTCTACTTTTTTGATATACGTCTCACAACACAGTTAATTTTACATAGCTCTGCATATGTAGCAGGACCCCTCTGGGCCACTGTTGAACTTAATGAATGTTCTTAAAAATATTTTCTTTGTGAAACTTGATGTCTGTTGCGCGAAATATCCAACAAAAAGCAAGGGGTTGTCCAATTTGCTTCTTTTTTTTAATATCAATAGTTTGAGTTGAATTTGTCCACTTCACTGACATTTTCAAATGTATCACTACCCAGTATTAGATTCTCAGATCTGGGCTCAGAAACATGCAGGCATATTCTAACCTGTTGTCCCATTCTTGTCACCTGCAACAAAAGAAGAGAAAATATTTGCACATTTTAAGAAATAAACAAAAACCGAATAACACAGATCTTTTTTTTAAGCTCCAGAAAGTCCCTACCGTGACTGGCACGGGAAATAACTGTTAAGTGAGACCTATAGCGTTTTTACTTTGAATAGGGGCATCTGTGGTCGGGATAGTAAAACCGATGCATTTAAAACTGTCTCGCCTCTCACCGCTGAAGGTTCGAATCCCACTGGGAGCTTTACATGTTCAATTAGAAAGTGTACATTCTTACGGATGGCAGTAGGTATACGGAATGGTCTGCCTGTACTGCCAAGAAATCGAACTAAGTGGCATAGAAAGTACTAAAAATGACGTAAAACACCGTTCAAACAATCAAACACAATGTTATGCCTCGCCATTCTTTGTTTTCTAAATCTTGCATAGTCAAATGCACTGAAACAATATTCTGTATTTAGTGTATAAGAAAAAGGGAAATGGCTAGTAAATTAATAAGAAATTATAAAACAACCACGGTTACACACTGGTACAAACTATACAACCTTATATCTGTAACATAGTATACTGAGGGAAAAAAGTTTAGCAAATTTTTGTAGCTCCCTGGAAATAATACATTTTTGGTTGTAAAATCAAGAAACTACTGCCATAGACACAATATTTTATTAAACACACACAAAATGGAACATCTTAATGACGTAACGAATAAATGAACGTAAGGCCGTAAAGTCCCAAAATGTCAGTATATCTTGTATACAGTATTATTTCATCTAAGACAACTTGCTAAACCTTTTTTTGTCAGTATATAATACATTTTAGTTGAATATCATTGATATATATAATTGTTTGACAATTAGTAGTTAGAACACAGCACACATTTCAAAGAATGTTTACATACATTATCTAATATTTCATTTGATATTATAAAAATGTTGAAATATATCTTTAGGTTTGCGCGGACCTTTCGGAGTCTAGTACATCCCAAATAATTATAGGCAAGAAACAAGAATCTGTGGACAATACTCGCTGTGTATACTGCTGTCCAGGTGATCTTTGTAACAGAAACTGTACCTGTAAGTGACATTTGTTTTGTATTTTACAGATTCTGCTATTCGTATCATATCCACAGCCAGGTTGGCAAGACTGACCTTTGATTGTGTTATTACGTGTGCGTATAAGGTTTGTTAAATGACACAAACTGCTACATATCTAAACAAATATTTAAAGAGCCACGTATTTGCCAGTCATATCCATACGTTTACAGTTACATTTAAGGTTTTAAAGAAAATAAACAAATATTGTTAAAATAGAAACATGTACTAGTGGAGACCTTGAAGTTTTGATGAAAGGCTCAAAGCGGTCTTCAACATTTGTTAGGAGTAAAATGTAACAAGAAAGGAAGCAAAACTAGTAACAAATATTTTTAAATATAATCAACAAGTTTATTCAAATACTACATTGAAACATATTCATTTACAGAAAATACATAAAATGGATCCAGTATTTCTTTAAAATTCAACATACGAAAAAAGTCCAAATAATATTGGCAAGTGTACCTTTAATCTAAATTGTCAAGTATCCCCTAAATCAAAATTGTCAAGTGTCCCTTTAACCCAATTTCACTTGAAGCCTTTAATGGTTTATTAATTAACAATAATCCAAATAATCCAATGTCACTTTTATTATAGATGAGCACAATACTTAATATCCACTCACAATATATTTTTAATTCACAGCATCCAATATATTCATTTATACTAAACCAGATACTCAACTGTGAGAATTGAATACTGAAACCAATAACAACCCCAAAAGACTTTATTTATACTGTTATAGAATGCCATAGAACAATTAGAATATTTTAATAAGATGAACAAGTTTTGTTTAAATAATCTTAACAGTCATATGATGTCTCATAAAACGTCATAGAAGCTTTATAATATTCCAATAACCTTGAATGAGTCATATGATGTGAAAACGGTTTATTTACTCATCCATAAACAGCTACATGTTACTAATTATAACTGAATGACCTTGATGACACAATAACAATGTTTTCACTATATTATTGATGAATCAAAACATGATATCAAGGTAACACATTTGATACTATAACAGCACCATGCACAAGAGTTCATTATGGAACCTATACGGAAACCGCCTTAACAAATATAATAATATTCTGAAAGACAATACCATCTCACAACTATTAAGATATATGTTGTTTTCATTTTATTTTAGCATTCGTAAACCTGGCGGTGCATAAGCCGGCATACCAGAGCTCTGTCGCTTATCATGGTACCCCAAATTTAGCAGTTGATGGAAACACCGACAAAGCTTATGGTCATGGTTCTTGTATGCACACTGCCAAAGAACACTATCCATGGTGGGCAGTAGACCTACAGAACAACTACCATATTACCAAAGTGAAGATATACGAAAGAAATGATGCAGGTTCTGACGGTAAATATCTCTATTGCATTGCCCTTAAATGAACCACTTTAACGTGTAGCCTTTTTATTCCCAATGAAAAACATTTACCTTTGGGGCAAAGCTACAACAATGCTGTACAGCAGATGTATACAGTTATTATTTCAATTTACTCATAATCATATATAGGCAAGTGTGTACTCGAGTCTCCCTTTTGAAAGACCCACTTTATATAGCAGGATACTATCCCAGGTTCTGTCCAATCACGTCTATTTACACTAGACTTGACCTTCAAAATTGGTTCGAAACTAGCCAAAACTAGTCTCAGGCATCAAATCCCAGCGTTTTCGAAGTAATTAACCTGGTTCCTAGTCCATAAGGAGTTCTTAAATTACCTTTATAGTTTAAAAGCAGATCATGGCTACAATAATACAATTTTGCAAAGTCTTTCGATGGATATGTTAACGGTAGCCCTGCTTTTTAAATATACAAATTTATGAATTTTAATGTCTTCAACTCGACTACAAGCTCTAGAAAACATGAACACGTTATGAAACTTATTGCTCTGGGAAGAGCACATACTCTCCATGTAACTGTTGTTTCGGGTCAAATATAACTAGAGAAAAAGTGCAAAACTGTAAGTGCCATTGTGTCCTTTTTTAAAATCATGGATTTTCTGTGCATTCAATTCGCACCGTTCATAAGAAAATGTGTATTAATTTATTCTTTCTCCGCTCAGAGGCCTGACAAATTAGACGTGTTTTATATTCTGGAATTCAAAGTGAACCTAGTTTGCATTATTATATTAAAAGATAAATAACAATTGTATCAACTTTATAAATGTAAGGATACATTTTACCCTCAGATTTGTCTTTTACAACTTTCGTGACATAACTGGAATTCAATAATCAAACATTTTTCTTAAATAATTAAAAGGCAAGGTACACGTATATAACTTTGAGTCACCGTTATTAAAATATATCATAATGTTTTGAATTGCATTTATATATGATATCTCAACCCTTTGTTTTTTAGAACTATATGATTATATGATTTACATAGGGATATATGATATTTCACTCATGATAACCGATGATAACCGATGATAACCGATGGATGATAACCGATGATAACCGATGCTTCTGTTTGTACTTTGATAACATTTTTAATAAATACAAATTAACATTTGCAGTGAGGGTTCGACGTCATATGAAGTTTAAACTGCCAAAAATATCTCCCAAGGATATGGATGTTGACTTAATGAGTCTGACAGAGTTTGTATATTTTAAGGAGCTTAGCTAATGCCAGCTAGTGTTTTGATTTTCAAAAACGGCTTTGATTTTTTGTCACCGACAAACCGACGAATGTAATAGGTTCTAGTTTAGTTGAGCGGATTGTTTTTGATTCAAAGGATAAACAATAAACATGACGTATATTTTATACTATATATATAGTTAGTATACAGTCAATATTTCATGTAACAACGATATATATATTTTTTAGATAAAATAAAGATATGCCCATTACATATGTTTTCTTATTTCCAAGTATATCCAGTACTCCATTACGCGGTCCGAGTATTAACTTTCATATCCCATCCAACCCCTTCTCGAAGAAGCGAAATTTAATTTCGGCTTAAAAAGTTTGTATATTGTAAAATTAAAACATTTAATATGTAATTTATTTTAAACAGGTTATCGCATATTTTCAGTAAAAACGTTTTTTAAACGTGTTTTATTGTCGAAATATCCGTTATATAATCATGCTAATATATGCTTTCCCATCGCTTAATGGAATTAAGGCGGGACCACGTAATGTTAAAGTGAGCGTTTAAATGATATTATATTTGTCTAGCATTATAAAGATAGATTTTTGTAAATGGTATTATATCGTCTATTATACTGAGTCTTACTATACATAACGGTAAAATGGACCAGTGACACACTTTACTATACATAACGGTAAAATGGACATGTGACACACTCTACTTTCGCCGTAAAGTGTTGGACCTGGGTGAATGTAAAATATAATTTTAGAAGTTAGCAACACATAACATTGCAACACTTGTTGGCGTTAAAGTCAATTCAATTGTTGTATAAGACCGACGTAAGTTGGTTCTTATAATACAATCCATGTAACTGTTGTTTCGGGTCAAATATAACTGGGAAAAAAGAGCAAAACTGTAAGCGGCTTAGTCAAAGTCGCAAGAAACATTTGGTTATAAACCACTAGAACTCCGCGTTACCATCCTATTTGAATAGGTAATACAAATAGGTGTACTATAAACAAAAACAATAAAATACTGGTAAATTTGGTTTTATAATACTGTTTACCACCTTCGATATTATGTTTAATTTCTTCAAAGGATGTATATTTTCTCTTTTACAAGTATTATTATTTACGATTTACATGTACTTTGCTTTCTATATATCCATAGATCGATCATTCCATCTACAAATTTTGGTGAGCGCTTATAATGCAACTGATATAGATCGTGACTCTAAGCTCTTCACCAAATGTGGCGCCTACGTTGGCCATTCCTGGGACGGCAATACAATTACGATAGAATGCCCGAAGAATACACTAGGACGATGGGTCAGAATTCAACAGAGTGACCCTGGTTATGAGTGGTTACACTTATGCGAAGTTGAAGTATTTGGATTTTAGTCCTAATGTTTTGTCTTTTCTCAAATATAAGGAGAAGTTGTTTGAGTAAATTCTTATTTTATTAGTATTGGTAAAATTAACTTAGTATGACATAATCTTAGAGAACAATATATAAACTGATATTTAAACATCTCGTTTTAATTTACACAACAGCTACACAAATAAGCCAAAGAGGCCTCGTAGTATTTAAACAAAACAAAGAATGGTGATTCCCCTGTTTGCCGATGGTCGCTTATTACCGGGCTATTTTGTAAAAATCCAATTCCCATGATGCAATGTATGTTCATAAGGTCATTTGTATGCAAATGTGTTGACCTAGATTGCCGCTATGTGTCAACACAGGACAAAATCTAAATCATGAAATATTTTGCATTTTGAAAGGAACAAAACAAACACCTCCTGATTTGTTCTCATTTGTTCTCTATTTCAGAAAAAAATAGCATGCCTGTCTCAAAATTGATCAAATTTGCTTTCTTGGTGTCGTCTGCTAGTTTTAAGCTTGGCTATCTTGCTTCGTAATAAATCAGGGCACATGTTCCCAAATATGACCATCATCCGCTGCTAACATAAAAACATGCCAGGTGATATATACCTATACACCGGTATACCCCCATCTTTGTTTTTTTGTACCAGACTTGATGTGACCTATTGGTGTACCGGAAGTAAATCAAATCCCATTGAGTACAATGCAATATTGACAAAGCTTTCTAGTTAGCCATTTTTCAAAATGAAGTTCAAACTAAGATTCACTTACATGTTCTTAGTCATGAGACCTGCCTCTCTAGAAAACTGCTGAGAATAGTAGGGGTCATGTGGCATATAAGAAAATAAAATTCTGATCTTTGTTGATACCGTGAACAAACTGCATTCATTCGGCACCTCTTAAATGTGTTCTACTTTCACTTTCAAAACTGGCAAGTTGATCACATGTTGATAAATGAAATCATCATACAACCATGCAAATGGTTTTAAGCTATCACAAACAAGTCAATAAAGTCATTTCAGCCAGAAAAAACAGGCCTTATATACTCAAAAATGCCTTTTATCACAAAAAAAGTTAGGGATTATATATTTGGGAACTCCTTTCGACTACACCAGGCATGAATACCATAGTAATTTACTTCCTGTCTACACCAGGCATGAATACCATACTAATTTACTTCCTGTACACCTATTGGGGTGAATATTTTACAACGAAAACACTTTAAAATTTGAAATATGTTGATGGATATTGAAATGTAATAGATTATGTTATCATCCTTTCACACAAAGTTTTCAAGTTTGACAGTTTTGCTTTCAACTGGATGCATTTGATGACAAGTACACCGGTATATAAAGGAGGAGCATACATTTAAAAAGTCAATATTTGTGATTTTTGATTATTTTTAGTCCGATGTGCTCTTGTTCAAATCAAGATAGTATTTTATGCTAGTACACAAGTCTCTTTGTCCCAGAGGTTAACATATGGCGATAAACAGTTGCATGAAATATTTGCTCTTCTTATTTCAGTTAAACACATTTAACATCTTTAACATCCCCAAAATTAAAAAAATACCAAGTGTTGCATTTTCAAATGTACTGAGTGTATATACTATGTATTCCAAAACTTTGTCTAGTCGTGCAAACTGAAAATAATGTCTCCCCATATGTGTGTCATACATTTGAAAGATATACAGCTTCAATAATGTTCTTCGTTTATGTCCTCTGAAACAAAGCACACTTCTTTAAATCAGCAATCCCGCCAACATCAGCCAAATTGTACAACATAGTTACACCGTTTCTAAACCTCCTGATGCCTAGGTATATACAGGGTGTCCAAAAAAAACGGCTACCTAAAATAAACATCTGTTACTTTTTTATTTCTTAAGATCAATTAACATAACTGTATGCACGTGTACAATATTTACTTCCCTTTACAATTACAACATGGTGCTAAACAGGAAGTGACGTCATAAATACTTTATGATGTCATTTTCAAATAGTTTGCTGACATCAATAATAAAAATGGCTTTCATTGAAGAAAAAAAAGTTTCTGAACGCTCTCAAGCCTATGAACTGAGAAAACAGGGCTCCACAATTAATTAAATAATGAAGATCTTAAATAAATCAAAAACAAATGTGATAAAGTGGACAAAAAGAGGTGAAAGTGGTTTATTTCAGAATAAAACGGGAAGTGGAAGACCAACAATACTATCCTCAAAAATCATAAAGGAGCTGACACAATCTGACAAAATCTAAATATAAACGAGCATCTTCAGCACGATAAATGAGCAACAGGCTGAAAGGAAAAGGTGAATTATATATGTAAGTCATATGTACATAATCATCTCAACAATTAACTGGTTTGAGTGTATTTAGAAGGACAAGAAAGGCACTTCTGACAGTGGAGCAGAAACGGCTCAGATTTGCCAGGTCATACCGTCACTTAACTGCATGGGACTGGGAGAACTTTGGTTTCAGTGATGAATCCCCTACGTATTTATCCTGTGAACAAAATAGACACAATGATACATGTAGTATGGGACAGCCAACAGGACAAGGTTCCATTTGTTAGAAAAGTCAAGAGAATTGCGTATGTAAACATATGGGGAGCCATGTCAGCAAGTGGTTTATTGTGGCTTCACATAATGCGAACACGTCAAATGGTTACATCTTCATACTACGAGAAGGAAATATTGGAAAAGGAAGTAACTTGCACTTTTGAGAATCCAAACTCCATAGGCACAATATAAACGGATTTAACCAGCCAGACAAAACCCCAAATACAATTTGTCGAATTAATAGTTACCAACTCATAATTCATTTTACGCATTTCAATTTAAGAACCCGTGAATAACTGTTACTTTTAATCGGGATATATACATTAAATTTAGTTTATAACCTAAACACATGGACAGAGTTTTGATAAACGGTTTTGTCGTGTAATTTTGTCGTTATTTAGCAGTTTAGTTTCTTTAAGTCGAAATGGTACGCTGTTAGCAATATCGTTAACTAAACCGCGCCAAAACTCATCATAGCCACACCATTAAATAAGCCTGTAAACAAATATATCATTTAGCTTATTTGTTTTTTTAGTACGGATTTAATTCATTCCATATGTAATGTTAATTTATTTTGCATAGATTTAACTTTCAGTTTAATAAGTATTAAATATGCCTATTAGTATATATTTTTAAATCATATACGGATGGATTGTTAATCACAGAAACATTAATTGTATAGAAAACAGAAATTAAAGTTAACTGCCGAATAAGGTGAACCTGATCGTATTACCATGACATCTTAATTAAACCTGTACAATTATGTGAGTTCTTTATTACAAGAGTCAACCTATCCTTAGTTGAGATGACAGTCGACGTTTAAATGAAAACGTAAGAATTGTCCCAACATTCAAGCTTAAGCCAAACAATGACATGTACTGACTTAAAATATTAAACTATTAAAAGCAAACTACTAAAGCGCCAATAAAGGAATTCCGTAATTTCACTAAATAATTCAGCTTTAGAAGCAATTTGAAAGTGGAGGCACTTATGTACGGTGTCCGGTAGGGACCAGATACAATGTCGCATTGTCGTGGACGACAATTCGACACCCGACCTCGTGACATTGCGATACGACAACTCGACATTGCGATACGACAACGCGACACTGCGATACGACATCGCGACATAATTGTCGCGATATCGTATCGCAGTGTCGCGTTTTTGCGATACGACAACGCGACACTGCGATAAGACATCGCGACATAATTGTCGCGATATCGTATTGCAGTGTCGCGTTGTCGTATCGCAATGTCGAGTTGTATGTCGCGATGTCGTATCGCAATGTCAAGATGTTGCAATGTCGAGTTGTAGCATTGTCGGGTGGCGCACTGTCGCGCACCACAACGCGACATTATGTCACATTGTCGTAATGTCGCCCACGACAATGCGACATCTCGACTTTACGACAATTGTACGGAAGCGTATTTGTGCCTCGTCTTGTTGGGTTATATTGAATTTCTCATTTTAAACTATCTCCAGTTGTTATGATATTTATCTATATATCGATATATTTGTGTCGACAAAACACGTTGTAATTCAATAAATGCAAAACAAATACGTTGAAATGGTTCTTTATTTTACAATAACTCGTTTTTATTGAACTTGACAGTTTTTTCTTTTTTTTATATCGCGTTGAAACAACACAAATAAACATATATCAATATAAAGGTACTCGACGTAATGAGAATTATGTGTATTACACGAGATATTTATCTGATATACTCGAGATCTTTATTTCAAGTTATGTGCAGTTTGTCGATAATGTGATATAAATATGTCAATTTAAAATCTAAAAAATCGTAAAAGAAATCGAGTTAAATTCGTGCTTTATTTAAATCAAATTTACACCGAAATGATTAGCCCCGGTCATCCAGCCTGCTTCTAATTGCTTTGCTACGCTTTGTTGTTCGTGTATTCTAGTCTCGGACAGCCAAACATGTATGTGTCTTACTTGCAGATATCGGTTTTGGCAAAATAGGCCGATTAATGTACCCACTAGCGATTATCCGACTGTATTCGCCATTTCTTCACGCAAATAAAAGTCAACGTTTGCATGACCTTTTATTTGGTCTTATCTACCCAGACCTACCCAGAAGAAAACAATAAACGTAACCATCTCTTTCAGAATTTAAAAACTGACTTTGACCAATCATCGATCATACCCGTTTTTCGGTATGACCTCGTTTTGAGGTGTCAGCATTTTAAAAAAACAGCACCAGGGCCTGGGGGAAAATGGATGGTTGAACAGGCAACTAACGTTGGGGTGATTTTGGCGAGACTTTGATAGAGTTTTTGTACAGTAGACGTATTTTCATGTTAATTAATAGTTTTAAAATTTAAAATGTCTTACTTTTAACATCTGAAAAGCAGCACATGATGACAACAGGTGTAACTAAACTGTTGTGTTATGCTGTTATTTTGACATAATATTAACTGTTATCTGTTACTGGTTAATTTAATGTTGTCTGTTACGTATTTATAGTGTCCCCCTCCCACACCCACTCCACTACCGACGTTACGTTGTAAACCTTCTCTCCTCTCACCGCGGGTTCGAATCCCACTGGGAGCTCGACTTGTACCCGAGGAAGTGTCGATTCTTACAGATGGTCTGCCTCCATAAAATTCTAAATTGACCGTCAGATATAACCTTACATGTGTTGAAAATGACGTAAAACCCCATACAAACAAACAAACCACCACCACCTATCGTGAAATGTAAAATTTATGATTGTTATTTTATTTACTGTGAACTGGTCATTGTTATCTGTTATTATTCAAATTCTTTTTTTTTGTTATCCTTTTATGAGACCCCCTCCGGCTACCCCCACCCCATACAACCCCACCCTCATTAGCTTTAGTTACAACGTAATGTTATGCAAACGTTGACTTTTATGTGCGTGAAAAACGGGCGAATACAGTGGGCGCTTTTATTTTGTAGTGTCTGCCCAGACCAATATTTGCCAGTAAAATGCATGATACCGTCTGCCCAGTTGTCAAGGTCCAGTGAGAGTCAGGATTGAGATGGGATTCATATGGTCAGTTTACCATTTGTTAGAGAGTCCGGGTGAAGCCCCCTGAAACCCAAGACTGTCTGTGGTTGAATCTTTTCATGAATTTTAGCTTGGACCCTATTCAAAGTGAAAACATGTTTTACCCCCACCCCCACCCCATCCTCATGCAGCTGTATTTATAACTTAACGTTATATAAATGCTGACAATTATTTGCGTAAAAAAGGGCGAATGCAGTTGGCTAATCGCTAGTGAGTACTTTAATCGGCCTAATCAGCCTTATCTGCCAAAACCGAGACTAGAATACACAAATAACAAAGCGCAGCAAAGAAATCAGAAGCAGGACGGATGACCGGGGCTAATCATTCCGTGCAAATTTAATTTAATTATAATATGACGTTAACTCGATTTGTTTTACCATTTTTTAGATTTTAAATCGACATATTTATGTCACATTATCGACAAAATGTACATAACTTGAAATAAAGATCTCGAGTATATCACATAAATATCTCGTGTAATACACATAATACTCATTACGTCGAGTACCTTTATATTGATATATTTGTATTTGTTTTGTTTCAACGCGATATACAGAAAAGAAAAAAATGTCAAATTCATTAAAAACGATTTATTGTAAAATAAAGAACCATTTCAACGTATTTGTTTTGCATTTATTGAATTACAACGTGTTTTGTCGACACAAATATATCGATATATAGACATATATCGGAACAACTCGAGATAGTTTAAAAGGAGAAATTCACTATAACCCAACAAGACGAGGCACGAATACGCTTCCGTACAATTGAAAAAATGTCGCGTTGTCGTGGGCGGCATTACGACAATATGACATAATGTCGCGTTGTCGAGCGCGACAATGCGACACCCGACAATGCGACAGCTCGACAGTGCGATACGACATCGTATCGCAATGTCACGTTGTGTCTGACCCAAACCGGACACCGTACTTATGCACTAACGATGTGACTGTATTTCGTTGAGTTAACATATGGATACATAGAGCATATTTGTTGTTTTGGAGTGAATAACATGTTTTATTTCATGGAGAAGTGAGAAAACTTTATATTTTCACGAATGCGAAGCATGAGTGAAAATATAAAAGTTTTCTAACTTCGAGATGAAATAAAATATGTTATTCACGACAAAACAACAAATTTTCTTTTTATTTTATGATTTTACAACCAATTATTTAAGCAATTTCAGTAACTAAACTGCTTTACACACCTGGCTACGTGCCCTGTTCACGATGACGTAACGAAACGTTACATGACGTCACTTTTTTACATTAAAAAGTAGTCCCGGCAGCTACTGTGGAAATAAAAGTCTATATTCCACAGTGTGGAATAACACTTTTACTTCACTGATAAAATACAGCATTTCATTGCTTATCATAAAATAAATACAGACTCAGTTATCTGATGATAAAAGTATAATATTATTCCAGTATATTCCAAATGGAATAGATTATTCTATACCAGTTTACATACTTAGCTCATTTAAGATTTTCACCTAAAGAGTTTGTTAGAGAATATAACCTGGCAGGGATATATTTATTTACGTTAATAAAGCGTAAATAAATTATTGGGATGACAATAGTGTAATAGTGCGGTTTGGTGAACCATAAGGCCTGGTTTAAATCCCACCAGCGGACTTTTTTGATACTGACCTTTTCAAGACGGTAGCCCTATTGTCAAATATGTTATGTCTGTCATATCTTGCCTTCTATTCATCTTTTAAGTTTGTAATTATTGTTCTTTCTATGCATGTTTTTGGTTGACTGTGGTCTGTGAATGTATCATTTCTTGTTCCATTTGCATATCTACTTTTAATATGAAACTATAACACTATGTGTATGTCTACATTAGTAGCGCATTTCAACTTGATTACGTTGACGTCATACCTAGTATAGTTAATAATTCAGTATTTGTAACGTTACGATAAAAACAAATACCGATGTAGACTCTGAGTAGTATAGTATTCTTTAGGCAGATCATTTGAATGAGTCTTAAACCGTCTGAGTGGAACTGGACACCATGCACGGAGCGATGGCACGTGGCTTTAACGATACAGATCAGCAGTAAAACAAGTATAGAATGTACAGCGTGGACGTAACGGCATAAATCATGGAACTATATCGGAAATGGCCTTTAATAGGTCATGACTTATCTATCAAGTTGTTGCTTGATCTGCTATTGATATTGTATTTTATTGAATGTGACATACAATACAGTTATCTGATGATAAAAGTATAATATCACCTTATTATTCCAGTGTATTCCAAATGGAATAGATTATTCTATACAGTTTACATGCTAAGCCCACCTAAAGAGGCTTTTAATGCTACCTTGTTTGTTAGAGAATATAACCTGGCAGTGATATATTTATTTACGCTAATAAAGCGTAAATAAATTATTGGGATGACAATAGTATAATAGTGCGGTTCGGTGCACCCTAGGGTCTGGTTTAAATCCCACCAGCGGCCTGGAATAATAAACTGGAATAATATACTGGAATAATATTATACGTTTATCATCAGATAGCGTCATCGTCAGCTAATTTGTATTTCATTACGTGGTCCCGCCTTAATTCCATTAAGCGATGGGAAGGCTTATATTAGCAGGATTTTATAATGGATATTTCGACAATAAAACATATTTAAAAGCATTTTTTACTGAAGAATTGCGATAACCAGTTTCAAATTACCTATTAAATGTTTCAATTTTACAATATGCAAACTTTTTAAACCAAAATTAAGGTTTTATTTCATACCCCAGCCTAACCCATTTTCGCTTCTTGGAGAAAATAGGGTTGGCTGGGGTTAGAAGGGGTATGAAAGTTAATACTCATACCACGTAATGTGGCTTGAGCAATTTAGTCATAACCCTGCAGACAGAAAGTTTGCCAAGATCAAGTAAACATATTCACGTTACGCAATACCGTTGACGCATTAACCAAACTATATGTAAACTATATAATTTCATATCCCATAAATATTCCCTGATGTTCTGATATATGAGTTATATTCTCCGATTTATCAAAACACGTAAGGGCGAAGCACAGATTTCGTTCATTGTCAGCAACTATTCCCTTCTGTTGATTGTTCATTTCAAAATGCCATACTTTGAAGATGTTTCTTAGATTATTGAATTAGTAGTTAGTACACTAACTTATAGGCAAGTTAATGAAAACAAAATGTCCATTCGTTCCACGTATTTTAGAATAATAAACAATGAAAACACTGACAATACAAAGAATATTCTTGTGTTGGCATGTTCATTAAAACACCGTGAATGATAATGATTGTCAAACATCGCTAAGCATATATACTGAGCAAAAAAAGAAACGTCCCCAACTTTACCCATAGATTTAGACACAATGAAATTACATTTTATGTAATCTTACATGCCAATACCTGTGTTAAAGGTCAACACTGTCATGAAAACAATTTTCTTTGAATCAAACTTGTGGGCTAACTTATTCCCCTTGATTTGGTTTAAACAGCATTTCCGGGTCTTTTAGTTAAAACTTTGAGTTAACACAGTTTTGTTATATTGAAATAAACAGAGAATGACCTCATCACCACAAAAACAGAGAAAAGACGCTGATCTTTTCACTCATTTGTGCGCCATACAGCTTCCAAGAGCGAATATTTTCAGATTACCTCCCTTTATAATAAAAATATAGTGATTTCGCAATTTGAATAAAACATGTTTTAGCGGCAACATTCAAACTTTGGTTTTTGATGATTATTAATATTGATCAGAATGATTGAATGATAAGTATAAAATGAAGATTGGTGTACAAATTGTAACAAAGTCAACCCTATGCAAATCACAGCTTAAAAAAGGGACGTTTCTATTTTTGCTGAGTATATTTCAAGAAAAGTGTCAATGAGTAGATTAGCATTACCTTACGTTCATATCTCGCGTTTGGTCCCTACCATAGAACAACGTATCATTTCATACCAAAATTCGATTATATTGTTGCATTGTTCGTCTATATAGGCGTGATATTGCTACGTTGTGTTAGTTTTATGATTAAATGTGTCGTTTTAGACGTTTATTCCATTGGAATAAGGTAACGACGCTGTTGAGGCAGGCATTGCCGAATGAATCGTTGCGCATACTTTACAGATGTTTCTTATTAACTTCAACTTAACATAGCTAATATTTCTGATATTAACGCTTCTTTTCTCGATTTACATATCTCTATTGAAAATGGTGAAATAATTAGCAAAATCTATGACAAGAGATGATTTTAATTTTCATATTATTAATATTCCCCGAGCAACTTTTTATGGGTCTATGTGTCTCAACTTATTTGTTTTTCTAGAGCTTGTACTTGAGTTAAGGACTTTAATATTCTTAATCTTTGTATAACTAAAAAGATACTCCATCAGGGCTACCGTTACCATAAACTTTGTAAAACATTTGCAAAATTGTTTTATCGTATGATCTTCTTACCAACCTGACTTCTACGGTGACTTGATTGACAAACTTAGTGATTGACAAACTTAGTAAGATCCTTGGTCATGATCACTTTCATACTATCTTTGTTTAACTTGTTAAAAGGTTTATCAAAAGAGGTTATGACCCTATCATTTTGCAACATGTACAGTTCGTCACTATGCTGTCCTCTTTAATTGTGCAATGAATGGACAGGCTGTGGACCCTATAATGACGTCTACCTAAAGCCCAAAAGGGCGGAGATTTGTTGTGCCCTTAATGGTTTATTATATTGTTGCTCTGGATTCTGCCAAGTCATTGCGTACCTTCTTTGTGGATTTCTAGGCTATTTTTTTTATTTAGATATACACGAGCATCTTTGTGTTTTAGTTGTATTGTCTATTAATGCTGCCTTGTTGGTTAGAGAATAGTTCATGGCGAGGATTTCTTTACTCTGTCCAGTTTTGGGATGACAGTAGGATAAGTGTGAGGTTAAGTGCACCCTAGAACCCGGTTTAAACTCCTAGCGGCCTTTTTTGCCACCGCTCCAATGCGGTAGCCCTATTGTCAACCCTTTTTGTGTTTGTGCCGTCATATGCCTTTGCCATTCATGTTTGTCGTATTGCGTGTTTTTAGGGTTTACTGTGTTCTGTGAAAGCTGCATTTCTTGTTCGACTTTATACTTATTTCTATGGCAGATTTGTACAAAATATGAATCCATAAGTCAGAGCAAAGCTACTTACGTTCAAGATCGAAACGTTCGATCGGTATTTCTCTTTTACCTGTTTTTCATTTGACGAAGGCACGCTATAGTCCATTGATATATGTTAAACGTTTTGCTATGTTTTAACCGAAAACTTCCCTGTTGTCCACAGTGTCATTCTGAGGCTGCAGTTTTTAAACCTTTCTTTGCCAAATTCAGGTTTTATTTGCGACTGTCCATGAATGTAGATCCGAAAAAATTAGATTTAAAAAAAAATACATTGTATATTGTGTAATGCTTCTTTTATATAGACCGCGTTCTGAAAGCTTCTGCTGTGTGTTTTTTTACTTTGTTTCTATCACTAGTTGTATGAGGATGTTTGAGGGGAAACTGTAAGACACGACCAGAAAGGCTTGACTGGTGAACGTATTGATTATTGGCATTTTCCATGTTGAAAAACTTTTAAAACCTGCGAAGTCAAGAATACAGTCGGTCATTGTTAGTTATTTGGATATTTGACAGTGGACAAAAGAAACCCCTATAATTTGTAATGCCGTATGACAAGTAGTTATATTTTAAATCCGACATTGGGTGATTTTATATGAATGTTCGTGTAGCAAATTACTTGACTTCTGTATAGAAAAATAATGATATAGGATATGTATGTTTGGATCGCGTGATAAGCCATGATATCATGCCCATCGTTAAATCAACGTAAAGCACCACCCTCTAAAATTGCAATACCTATAGATTGCGCAAAACTCCTGAGATTCTAGCAAAAAGGGGAAATCATCCGATATAAACCTGTTCCTGTTTTCCATCCCAACGGTATTTAAATATAAATTATTGAATTAGATGGTTCGTCAGTTTGTGGTACTTTTTGTATCGTAGTTATCTTGTTCATATTTATAATTTGGCTTGTTATATTCGTGATGTCATATCTTGCCTTTTATTCATAATTTTAACTATTGTTTGATTGTGTGCGTGTTTTGGTTGACTGTGGTCCTTGAATGCTACCTTTCCTGTTTGACTTTTATATCTACTTGTATTATATGGCTCTTATTATTTTTGTTAATCCAGATGACATGTCTCAGGTCTCATGTCGCAGCATTAAAGAAGCAGTATCAGCAAATCATTATGTCTGAGTATGTCTATATTTTGTTATTTATTTCCTAATGGTCGTCATTTTTCACAAAAACCTTTTGCGAAAGACTTTTTTTTTTTAAATTTTAGCCTTATCATATTTCAACAGTGTAATTATCACTGGCACTGTAATCACGTCTTTATGTTAACCTAATGTTTGTACTTAAAGATACATATTTCGAGAATATATCAGAAATAGTAACGTCAATTAAATTGAATTATTGCACTACCTTCAGACAAAACAATATTAGTCTAGAACTACAAAATATAATTGTGAGATGAAAGATAAAATCAATCAACAACAACAGCACAACAAAAATGAGTATAACAAAATAGTATATGAATATTTTAACTGTATCAACAATCGGTGCTGCAGTGGTTTTTATCAGGTCGTGAAGAGAAAATCAGTCTGTATGGTCCCTGGATCGAAACTCAAACCGGGTAACTCTTGTTTATGAAAATATTCTAAAGACTTATAATTCGGTGTTACCCGTACTAGGCTAGACAAAACTGTGATATTTTAAGCATCGATTCTGGTTTATATACATATTGTTCGGATATTAGTAGAACTAAAAGTAGACATAAAAATCGAACAGGAAAAATAGCATTCAAGGACGACAGTCAACCATAATCTCACACATAAACAACGAACAACTTTAAAGATGAATAAAAGGCAAGATAAGACATCACAAACAAAAAATGGTTGACAATAGGGCTACCGCCTGGGAACGGTCAGTGGCAAATAAGCCGCTGGGGGTTTAAACTAGATTCTAGGGTGAAAATCTCTCTCTTACCCTATTGTCATTCCAGTAAATAAAGATATCCCCGCCAGGTAATAATCGCTAACAAAAAACCTAGCATTAATAGGCAATATAAGTAAAACACATAAATGATCATGTATATAATATTATAATATAAACAAGAGGCCCAAGAGGGCCTGTATCGCTCTTCTTCTTCCTCTCGCTATGTAGTATGTGGTGGGGCACACGACATCGATATGCGCAACTAGGCTTCGTACTGATCATTCCTGCCAAGTTTCACTGAAATCCAGCCACAGTTTCAGGAGAACTAGTCCCGACAAAGTTTGTGTACTAAAACATTTAAAGGGCCACAACTCCGCCAAAATTCATTCAATCGTAACATGGCGATGATATGCACACTAGGCCTGGTACTGATCATCCCCAACATGTTTCGATGACATCCGGCAGTGAGTTGAGTTCAGAAGAGATTAATCTCGAGATAGTTTGTATATTAAAACATTTAAAGGGCCGTAACTCCGCCAAATCATTCAACTGGAACACGGCAACGATATGCAAAACTAGGCTTGATTCTGATCGACCTTTCCAAGTTTCGCTGAAATATGGCCAGTGGTTTAGGAGAATGATGACGTGCACAACTAGGCTTGGTACTGATCATCCCTGCAAAGTTTTGTTGAAATTCGGCCTGGAGTTCAAGAGAACTAGTCCGGACAATGCTTGTGTATTAAAACCTTTAAAGGGCCATAACTCTGCCAAAATCTTTCAACCGGAGCGCGGTGACGATATGTACAACTAGGCTTGACTGCAAACTTTCGTTGAAATCCGAACAAAGGAAAGCCATATCGTCTTAACGAATCAACATACAGCATTTTTAACTAAATCAAGGGCAAAAACTGTCGGATTAATAATCCGATTTGGCTGATTTCGAACTTATCCAAGATGTTATTGATATTAACAACCTGGTAAAGTTTGGCAAAGATCGGATGAAAAATGAAAGCCCTATCATCTCAGCGAGGCAAAATACAGCACCTGCTGGAGAATAGCAGCATTTTGATGTATTTAACTCATATTCCTTAGGAGTGTTATTTACTATATCAAGGTCAGAAACTATTTTGTTGTAGTTGAAAACATTAATTATAACAGTTTTCTTTATATTTATAACAAATTACAGGACTTTCTGATTTTTTTAAATATTTAGGATTATAATCAACTACATGATTATCTCGAAGAAATACTTCGCACGTCAATAAAATCAATACCCTTATTAAGATATAGTATTTTTAGAAAATGTCTGACGTAATCAGACTCCTTTTCAATATGGGGTCGGAGAACATGTTGTGTGTAGCTTTGAATAATGGAAGCAGTGTTATACAAGGAATCTGTACGCTTCCTCGTCGATCATCTTAAGCGAAGAAATGAACGAAGAGGTAAGACGTGAAAGCATAGAGTGCTTTCCAGACTGTTTAAAAACAGTATGTAAATCAGAGAAAGACAAAGTTACACGCGATTTACGTTTGATGTTACCATTACGTCTACGACCATGAGACCTAGAGTTACGCTTTCCAATAGAAAATATAGAAAAGGTCAATATTAAAATCTTTTGAAATATTTCCTTGTTGATAAATATTGTCATTAAAGCCGAGTGGATATGGTGTCTGCAAGCTTTTAGTTGCATCATTGTCATAACATATATTCAACCGGATGGACAGTAACGTTATTAAAAGTATGCCCTGACTGACGAAAGTGTTGGTACAAGTACTTTTTTCAACTTTTTATAATTATCTGCATTATATTTATGTTGGTCGACATATAGTTTTTCACAACGTTCTGCATTTCAAGTCGAAACATAAATGACGAGAGATGTACGTCAATCAAAATTTGAAGCCAGAATTAAATTAAACATTCTACCATTAACAGCTGATTAAAATAATTGCAACAATGCACCTCTTAGCATTGCATTTACTAATAGAGGAAAACGCCCTAAGCCTTGAATGAACTAAACGATTTCTGAAAGGAGACTTTGTATGGTATTTCCTCAGAACACGTGATCCCAGAGGAGTAATTGCAATCCTGGGAATAGTATTAGAAGGAATATGAAACGAGGTTGCCGAATGAAGATTTAAAGGTGTAAGGCGTCCATATGTTTTTTGTTTTAAGAAATGAAGAGTTATTTTGTGGAATTGGTATTGATAACACAGAGTGTAGCCGAAGACTGAGGTGGAGTATTTAATTTAAGTGTTTTACTAGTAGACTCATATGCAATATCGAAAGTAATACCATTCTGTAAAAAGCAAAATAAGGGCCAATTAGTAGTTATTAAAGATACGAAGTAGTTCGTATCAACGATCCATAAGAAATAATATTTGTAAACTTATGGACGGATAAAAGAGGTTCAAAACTCGAAAAAAAAGTGTATAATATTATATCATGGAGAAAGTTATTAAGGAAAACCCTAATAAAATCGGGCAAAATGTAGATGAGCACAAAACCTTCAACACGGTATAAGAAATGCATGTGTTTAAGGAAAAAATTGATCATTGAATGTCATACAATCCCTGTGGGATGAAAAGATAACAATATGGATTTGATGTACGGGGAGACTTTCTACGGTCGCCACACGGCACAATCAACACGATTTTGACACTAAAAGTAGATATAAAAATCGAACAGGAAAGTAGCATTCAAGGACGACAGTAAACCTACTTTACCCGTGATTTATTCATATTCGGGAGGTATTATACTCATGAGTTAGCTAGTACCATTGTCAATATATGGCTTATCACCCTGAGGTGTTTCTAATTATATTTTATATAGTTTTACAACAGCATATATATAGGTGTATCTTTACTAATTTCTCTGAATGTGAACTTTATTATTAGAGATTTCCATTTGATGGGATGTATCTTATTTTACACTGTCGTGTCAATTTGAGCGCTGAAAACAGAATAATAGCGAGGTTGTGTACACATAAAATTGGTTTAAGCTTCCCAGTAGGACGTATTGCCTACTGACAGTCCAATTCGGTAACCTCGTTGTGTTGTGTGTTGTCTTTTCCATATAATTTGCTCTTTGTTTTTGATGCAGTGCGAACTTACGTTGTCTTTGCCTTTGGGTGCTGTGATTTATATAGGATCAGTTTGACCATCTGTCCACACAGACATTACACATGAAGCTATACAAATTTCTGAAATAGCACAGTCAGCAACTATGGTATGGAAATACGGAATGTTATACCTCTAAAACTTTCAAGAACTATTTATTTGAAGTGTAAATGTGGCAATAATATATAAAAGTGATGCAAAAGTCGACCAGGAAATATTGCATTCAAGGACCACAGTCAACCAAAAACACACATAGAAAGAAACAATATTTACAAAGATGATTAAAAGGCAAGCTATGACATCACACACATAAAAGGGTTGACAATAGGCCTCCGCCTTGGAACGGTCAGTGGCTAAATGTGCCGCTATGGGGTTTAAACTAAGTTCTAGGTTGAAGAAGTTGTGTATTAGTTGTATATCGGTCACAAATGTGTATGTGAGTTTTCAAAAACTATTATAATCAACATTACCGTGTAGTCTTATTATTATTTTCATAATATAAAAATGAGATATAGTGTCCTATAGCAAACACAGTGTCTAAACGCAATGGCATCGTATTTTCGTACTGTACTACACAAACCAGGAGCAATATTTAATCATTATACAATGAAAAATACAAAATACAACAGAAAGGGTGGTGAAGACAGGGTAGACAATAAGGCCCACAGGTTATCTTGAATCGATTTTATGTGTACAAAATCCCCGCTATTATCCTGTCTTCAGCGCCCAAATTGACAAGATAGTGTAAACAAAACTACTTCCCATCAAAAGGAATTCTCTAACAATAAATTCCACATCCAGATAAAATAACAAACGAAACACTAAGATATTTCCGCTATATATTGTATGTTTAATATGCTACTGCTAATCGAATGGTACAGGGCGACACTGGGCATGTCCTCTTGGAAAGAATGTTTAAACAGCACAGAACACACCAAGGTTAACCTTTTAAAGTTTCATTATCGACAGAATGCGCATTTGGCTCAAGCAGGTGAGCAAACCTAAAACTCTTTAAACGATGCAATCTCTTAACATTGAACACAATACTGAAATGGCGTGACATTCTCAAGCAAAACTTCAACATTTATGAACTTTGTGTAACAAAGTATACATTGATTAAAAGGTCTATTACATGACAGAGTTGTCCTTTCTATAATTAGTTGTAGCCCCTTTTGTACAAAACACGGTGAGTTATATCTGGAATATTACGTGGAGTTAGGTGTATATTCTAGTGTAGTATAGGCAATTTTTTGATTATGCGTTTCTTTTTTCTTTCATAGTATATATAAAATACAAAATAAGAAACATCGCAGGATGTTAATACTTGTCATTTATACTAGTAGCTTTCCCCTTGATTGACGTTCAGTATGTAACGTGCAGGGCTAGAGCTAATATTAGTGGGCCCGGTGTCAGTATCGCGTGTCTGTGAAGGGTATGTGTCATGTCCATGATCTTTCTTGTCGTGGCCTTAATGGTGTATTCTCATACTGCTCTGGCTTCTGCCAAGTCATTAAGTACCTTCATTGTGGCTTTCTAGGCTATTGTTTTTTTGTATTATATTTACACGAGCATATTTGTGTTTTACTTATATTGCTTATTGATGCTGCCTTGTTGGTTAGAGATTAGATCATGGCGGGGATTTCTTTATTTACACTGTCCTGTTTTAATGGGATGACAGTAGGGTAAGTGTGAGGTTTGGTGCACCCTAGAACCAGTTTAAACCCCCAGTGATCTACTTTGCCACTGACCGTTCCAAGGCGGTAGCCCTATTGTCAACCCGTTTGTGTTTGTGATGTTGCTTGCATTTTTTATAATTTTTGCCTTTTCGTTTGTTTATTTGCGTGTTTGTTTTTGTGTTTTGTGTCCTTGAATGCTGCTTTCCCTGTCCGGTATTATTATCCTTCTTTCCAGTGCGGCAGCACTTACATAATGTGGTATGTCTTTCTATAGTAGGCGTCACTGGATTAAATATACAGAAATACTATTTATGGTTTTATATATATCGTGTGTCTTTTATATATAGCGTTTGTCAGACACATAACAAATATAAATAGCCACGCCATATGATAAAGTATAACTAAGGCCGAGGTTACCAATCATTTGCCAGACCAGACTAGTACTGCCATAATATACAGAATTTACTGTGTTATAAAATATGAGATTCAAGATTTCAAATATAGACGGTGCTCAAATGGGGGGGTGTTTTAACGGCATCATTAGCTGATAAATGATTAAACAATCTTTGACATTCGCCTATGTAACGTCATGACTGTCGTATGGTGATCATTTATCTTAGTGTTCTGTAGTATGCCTTTATGTGCAGTGGTGAAGGCATCATGTGCAGTGGTGATGGCATCATGTGCAGTGGTGAAGGCATCATGTGCAGTGGTGAAGGCATTATGTGCAGTGGTGAAGGCATTATGTGCAGTGGTAAAGGCAGCATGTGCAGTGATGAAGGCAGCATGTGCAGTGGTGAAGGCAGCATGTGCAGTGGTGAAGGCATCATGTGCAGTGGTAAAGGCATCATGTGCAGTGGTGAAGGCATTATGTGCAGTGGTGAAGGCATTATGTGCAGTGGTGAAGGCATCATGTGCAGTGGTGAAGGCATCATGTGCAGTGGTACCATCGTAATGTTCTGTACATCGTCATTGTGTGCAGCACACTTTTCATTATATGCGATACATCTGACATTATAGAAAAAGAAGAAGAAACTGTATTTGCCTCGTCATAGGTATATGGAGGTTCGAGGTCATCCTCCATAAACCTTACAAATGTTATATCTGGGCTATTCATGTGGGTATAGTAGGTTATACTAATAGTCCAGTATAAGTTTATAAATAGTTTATTATCGTATCACTCTGTACGTTTCTCCGTACTATATTTATTTATGGTCCTGAAAATACATACATATAATAATAAGTAGGATTACATATATTTAACATATTAACAATAATACATGTCAACTTTGCAGTAACATAATTTAGTCAAGCATTGCTAAATAACGAATTGATCCACTCATATATTTATTAAATATAGAGATGCCGATATATTTCCTAGAGTAATATTTATGTCAGATCTTGGAAAAACACCTTAGAGTCTACATGAGTTTTCTTGAAAGTTGTATTGAAGGTATTGTTTCCCTCTTTTTCTCTTTTATTGTGTATATTGATAATTTTGAGATTTTCTGGAGTTGTCTTGGATTGAATTGGATTGTTTCAATCTAGTTATTTATTTTAACATTTTGCACAACTAATCAAATGCATGCACTTCTAATTTGCAGTGAGCAGATTGTGAGAGTGAACAAAGCCATGCATGTAAAAGGCCTCTAGAGCCAAACTCTAGGTAGGTTATGAAATTGTAGGCTATTGCATTGTAAATTGTAAACATATTTGTATGTATATTACTATTGTATTAAGCTCTGACATAAATATTACTCTAGGAAATATATCAGCATCTCTGTATTTAGTAAATATACGAGTGGATCTATTCGTTATTTAGCAATGTTTGACTAATTATGTTACTGCAAAGTTGACATGTATTATTGTTAATATGTTAAATATATGTAATCCTACTTATTATTATATGTATGTATTTTCAGGACCATAAATAAATATAGTACGGAGCAACGTACAGAGTGATACTATAATAAACTATTTATAAACTTATACTGGACTATTAGTATAACCTACTATACCCACATGAATAGCCCAGATATAACACAAATGTGCATATAACAATTTTGCTTAAGGCTAAGAAGACCCTTGGGTAAATCAATGAAATACATAAGCATTAAACTTTTTTTTCGTTTCTCGGTCATAGTGGACAGTGTGAATATGTGTACTTACGAGGGTGCTTCAAAACGTTCTGTCACTAGGCATATATCCTTTGAACCGGATAAAACACTGAGATAAAGTAGTGTATTTATAGTACTAATGGGTTCGCTCTCTTAAATTCCATAACAAAAATGAAAAATGTCCGGTTATTTATACCCCTGGATTACCTCCCCCTACCACACCTTTTGGATACTGGCATCTCTGAAAATGTCCTTTTTATAAAACGTTGTAAAAAATATTTGAATAATTCTATGCTTTTAATTTTTCTTGTACGCCATCTGTTGTTATTCGCTCATAATCCATGAAAATGATTGTCGAGAATTCAGAAAGGTCTTGCTGCAAACCATGTATGAGTGAATACATATCACTTAATTTTAGCAGAAATAACACTGATTTTCTTCATTTTGTTTACGGAAATGTTATAATATCTTTTAAATGTCGTAATTATTCTCATAGTATTAATATGTTTTCATATTTTTTTACAAATCCTAGTCTTTCAGTGTTTAAAGTTCATATTCAACACATTATTGTAGAAGTTTGTACAATGTTTAGTGAAAATATTGATCATCCAAAAACGCTGTTTCAGAAGACTGCCCTGCCATTTAATGTCCATTTATCATTAAATTATTTTAAAAGTTAGCTTAAAATGTTAATTTCTAAGACAATGCCTTTTCATCTACCATGCTTACATTCTGAATCCTGTAATGCACAGATATAAATGGTAATGTATGAGAAATTTCAAAGGTCTTCGACAAGTACTTAAAGAGAAACCGGCATTTAATAAAGTAACAATTAACATACCTGAAAAAAAATCAGGACGAAAATGCCTCAGTATGTATAAGTGATGTGTATTAAATGTTCCATAACTTTCGTCACACAAAAGATACAGCATTCATTTTACCATCAATGAAATGGTATTGAAATTCTCTTTTCATTTGGTACTAAACATCAACACTCACAACTAGCACATAATTGTTAAAACGCGTTAGTGACAGAACTTATTGAATGACCCTCGCATATCTAAAATACATCACCCATATGATAAGGTAAATACTAAGATTACGTGTTAGCAAGCAATGTGTTACGCAAGTTCTTCCCGAGTTTTATCATCACTTCTTCTTAGCAAGCATTTTAAATCAATGTGGGCGACCTCGTTTCTTTCTGTTAAAATACCTTGACATGTCTTACATATTTATTGCAATTCACCCTAGTAACACGACGTGCTAGAAGTACACATCGTCACAGAAATACAATTGTTCACATGTAAGGGATGCGTTAGCGTGTGCATTACAACTGTTCACTGTTACCATGTGTAATTATGAGATTGCGTTATTAAAGTGAAAAATGTAAAGGAATTGTTGATGGCTTACCATTAGCAATAATGAAAACCATAATAATAAAACACTAATATTGAAAACCAAGTTTGTTCAAATGGTGACCCATTGGTCACATTTGGCCCCACCCTGGGGGTCACAATTTTACTTAGGCTTGTATAGGCACAAACTGAAAAAAATCTTCTTCTCTGGAACCACATGGCACAGAGCTCTCATGTATTACATGTAGCATCAGCTTATGGTCCTCTACCAAGTTTGTTCAAATGGTGACCCTGGTGTCAAATTTGGACGCGGCCCGGGGGTAACAGTTTTTAATCTATTTTTTTTAATTTTTTTGTTTTTAATTTGATTTTTTTTATTGATTTTTTCAATTTCAATTTTTTTTTTTTTTAATTGTTTCAATTTTTAATTGATTTTTTTTTTAATTTTTTTTTATTTTTTTTTAATATTATTTATTTTTTTTTAATTTTGTTTTTGATTGATTTGAATATTGTTATTTTTTTAATTTTTTTTCATTATCTTTTTATTTACTTGACACTTACTTTACAATTTCTTGTCGGCGCTACTCATCCTAAATGTCTTGTTGAATTTCGACGAAACTTGGCAGGAAGCATCGGTAAGATGGGTAGTTGTGCATATCACGCTTTTGTTTCAGTTTGCTGATTTTTGACGGAGTTATGGCCCTTTGACATTTTTATTTTAAATTTCTTGTCGGCGCTACTCCTCTTAAACGGCTTGTTGGATTTCTACGAAATTTGGCCGGAAGCCTCAGTATGATGTCTAGTTGTGCAAAGCGAGGTATATCAATGAAATCTTGGACAATTTCGAAAAACAGCTAGATCTTGTTAGTAATAACAGAGTTATGGCCCTTGATTTGTTGAAAAATGCTATATTGTATTATCCTTTGTTAAATCTATAGAAGAGAGCTATATCTAGCTATATCTATCTAAATCTATAAGAGCTGTTTTAGCCAGTATGGCATCCACAGGCCCTCTTGGACCTCTTGTTTTTACTTTTATTCTGGTAACATTTAAATAAATATTTTTATAAGTATTCATTATTTCGTCTTATTATGCTATTAGTTTTAATATATTACTGGTGCAATAATATCAAAAGTTAATAATATATAAGAACAAGTGGCTTAATACAATTCCTATAATTAACATTAATGATTGAACAAATGCAATTTATGTAGAAAATCTAACGGGACGCCGCTAGTTTTTAGAAAATCAAGATTGCCATGTGTCCCTTTAAAGGTCCATAACTCAGCCGAAAGTCATTCAACCGGAACACGGCGATGATTTGCACAACTAGACATAGAATCGATCATCCCTAAAAGGTTTCGTTTAATCCGACCATGGGTTCAGGAGAACTAGTCAGAACAAAGTTTGCGTATTAAAACCTTTAAAGGGCTATAACTCCGCCAAAATCATTCAACTTGAACACAGTGAATATGTACAACTAGGCTTGGTACTGATCATCCCTGCATAGTTTCAATGAAATCCGGCCAAATGAAGGCCCTTTCGTCTTAATGAGGCCAAGATATAGCATATTTTAGAAAATCAAGGGCCATGACTCCGATGTAAATGGTCCAATCTGGATGGTTTTCGAACTTGTCCAAGCTTTCATTGATATTAACCATCTGATAAAGTTTCTTAAAGATCGGATGAAAAATGAAGGCCCTATCGTCTTAACGAGGCAAAATATAAGATATTTAACTAAATCAAGGGCCATAACTAGACTGTTACTGGTTTGATCTGGCTGTTTGTCGAACTTGACCCAGCTTTCATTGATATTAACAATCTAGTTAAGTTTCATAAAGATTGCATGAAAAATGAAGGCCCTGTCATCTTAACTAGGCAAAATATAGCATTTTTAACTAAATCAAGGGCCATAACTCATCTGTTACTGGTTTGATCTGACTGGTTTTCAAAATTGTCTGAGCTGTCATTGATATAAACAATCAGGTAAAGTACTGTAAAGATCAGAAGAAAGATGAAGGCCCTATCAAATTAACGAGGCAAAATATAGCATTTTTAACTAAATCAAGGGCCATAACTCCGCTGTTACTGGTTTGATATGGCTGGTCTTCGAAATTATCCGAGCTTTTATTTATATAAACAATCTGGTAAAGTTTGGTAAAGATCGAATGAAAGATAAAGGCCCTGCCGTCTTAACAATTCAAAATATAGCATTTTTAACTAAATCAAGGGCCTTAACTCCGCTGTTAATGGTCCGATCTAGCTGGTTTTCGAACTTGTCTGAGCTTTCATTTATATAAACAAGAGGGACAAGATGGCCCTAAATCGATCACCCGAGTACTGGCACATTATCAAACTTCTTCGAAATCGTATGGTCATATACAATCTGTGCACGTTTGGTTAAGATTGTTCAAGAAATGTGGACTCTGTTGTGTATAACAACATTGATATAAAGACACTGACAAAGTTTGGTAAATATCAAATACAAAATGAAGGTGCTAGAGTGTAACACCTTGGGCACCCAGAGCTACATGTAATATATGAGAGCTTTGTGGTTTCAGAGAAGAAGATTTTTTAAGTTTTTCCCTATACAAGTCTATGTTAAACATGACCCCTGGGGTGGGGCCAAATTTGATCCCACGGTCACCAATTGAACACACTTTGTAAAGGACCATAAGAGTATAGTAAATGCAAAATATTAAACCTATGGCTCTTGTAGTTCCAGAGAAGAAGACTTTAATGTGTTTCCTATATAAGTCTATGTAAAACTGTGACCGCCGGGGCACGACCAAATTTGACACCAGGGTCACCATTTGAACAAACTTGGTAGAGGACCATTTGCTTATAGCAAATGCAAAATATTAAACCTCTGACTCTTGCCGTTTCAGAGAAGATTTTTTTAAGTTTTTCCTATACAAGCCTATGTAAACTGTAACCCCTAGGGCGGGGAACAAAATAGGTAGAGGACCATACGCTTATAGCAAAAACAAAATATTAAACCTCTGGCTCTTGGAGTTTCAGAGAAAATGATTTTTTAAGTTTTTCCCTATACATGTCTATGTAAAACATGTGACCCCTGGGGTGGGGCCAAATTTGATCCCAGGGTCATCATTTGAACAAACTTGGTAAAGGACCATAAGCTTATAGTAAATGCAAAATGTCAAACCTCTGGCTCTTGTAGTTTCCGAGACGAAGATTTTTAAAAAAAAAATAACGGACGACAGACGACAGACGGACGATGGACAACTCGCCATCCCATAAGCTCTGCTGGTCCTTGGCCAGTAGAGCTAATAAAACGATAAAAGATTACATGTTAATTTTTTATTACAAACGCATTTGTAAAAATATAAATGTTAAACCCTGTAAATGGTTAATCACTATGTTTGGCACTATAATATCAATATTAACAAATTCCCAAGGCGGACATTTTACTATGGTGGCTGATGGCACATATCAGCCACCATACTTTACGCATATACAATCCCGTTTTTCTTTCAAATATTTACATCTGGCAAGTTCAGTAACAGTATGTATCGGTATCATTCCAAGTCAACGGGAAGAATACACACACAGGTCATACCTGAAAGAGACACACGTCAATTTCGATTCTTTAACATGTTTAAAAATAAAAACTTTAAACATAAAAATGCGGCAGTATGCAACTTGTTAACAAAGTCAATAATTGCAAAAATATTTTAAAACAATTTATGTTTGCATATTTTCATTTATTAAATAAAATGAATTATTAAAAATTAAGTAAACATTAAGCGAATGAAAAGTGTCTAATTGTTCATTATTTAGATAAATACGGGTAGCTTTAAAATACAGTAAAATGACATTTTATGTAAACTTACATTTTACGCTTAAACAAAATTTCAATTTCATCTTGCGAATACTCGAAATTCCCGTGTGTTCCTTTAATATGCTACACAATAACAACCCATTGTAGAACACAGACGTATTATGCCTGTGTGTAGAATGACTAAAAATAAATAAAGTATGGTAAATGGCTTGCTAAATGGCTTGCACTGAAACACCTGAACCAAATGATGTCATGAAATAATGGCAATGGTTGTGCTAGAGACAAAATGACATCCTAAATCATATAAAAATACATATATATACACTGTTTAATTCCAATGTACACACCAGTGAATACATTAAAACTAAAAGAAATAGTAATGGCAGGAAAACTGGCCCGCATAAAAGTTCGTGACGACAAGCACGTCACGCATTTTTACAAAACCACTTATGAGATATAAGATCTGTCGTTGATATTCGTTCTAATGGATTAACTTGTAACAGTTGGGAGATCAACTCTTGACAATCTGAAAAATAAATTGAATTTGGTTTTAAAAGTTAAATATATATCAAAACAAACTATGGTAAAATAATCACATATTTTCGTGGATGATATATTTCCGAATCGACGTTTGCACCTTTTGTTATTTATATATAGTTCTTCGTGATTTATAAGCTGTCCGTCGTATCATGTTTATACACCAATTTTGGGTAATATAACAGCCAAAAGTTATACAATGAAGGATTAACCCAGATGTTATGTTTCATAAACGTAACAAATATTTATTCTAAAAATATAACTCAAAATCAACTAGAAGAGACGAGTACCTGGTGATAACGAATGAGGTATATCGTAGCCCCGGAGTATAACGGCGTATAAATGCGTGTAAGATCGTCCTTCTGTGGTGTAAGGGAGACCACCTGTCAACGCCAAGTACAATATAACGCCTCTGCAATAATGCACAAAACAAACGGTACGGGTTACAATCGATGAATTATATTTAATTATGGAAATAAATGTGAAATCAACAACAAATAACACATATTTCAAAATGACAGTCTCTAAATTAAAGAAATGTCGTAAATATAGAAGAAAATCACTTCAGGAGTAAACAAATACAGTGCGAAGTTTAAAGACATTACCACACTCCTAAATTAAAGAAATGTCGTAAATATAGAAGAAAATCACTTCAGGAGTAAACAAATACGGTGCGAAGTTTAAAGACATTACCACACTCCTAAATTAAAGAAATGTCGTAAATATAGAAGAAAATCACTTCAGGAGTAAACAAATACGGTGCGAAGTTTAAAGACATTACCACACTCAAATAGATACGTATGTATATGGTTGGCCGTTCTGAATGCCGTTGTATCATTAATTTCGTTTCACGTTCTGGAAATAGGATATTTAATAACTAGTTTACTGATAGGTTTAAATGATAGGATTACAGAATGAATGAATGAATGTTGTTTTACGGCACGTCGACACATAAATAGGTCATATTGTGCGCAAAAACTGACAAAATATGAATAAATGAAGTATTAATTAAAAATTAATAAAATGCTTTGATACCCATACCCATTTATAAATTAGCGAGTATTTTAACAAAAAAAAGGCAAATATGCGAACATGTTTACAAATATAAATATTGTATACAATCAGTTCTACATAGACATGAAAACATGAAGAATACTTTAGGAAAGTAAGCATGGCATATCAATTAATAGTACAAACAAATGCCGTTTCATTAAACACGTCTTTTTTATTCTGTTCATGAGAGTTACAATACAATGCCATACATTTAAGAGTTCGTGTAACTCATCAGAGATGGGTGCGTAAAGAAACAGCATTATCTAAGTTGAAACGTAAGAGTTTACTTATTTTACATCACATCTAGTTGACGGTTTTTGAATTCTCGAACTATTCAAAACTATTTAAAACTGAGAGAACATCAGTGTATCACACTACGGGTAAAATACAAATATTGTAGCGTTAATGGTAATGACGAACATTATTATAAGTGCACACAACACAAACACGCAAATGGTTTATTTATCGATGTATGATTATATACATAGGTCACACCAAACACTATATAAAATGGTAGTAGTAGCTTTCTTGCTTTATGAGCAGCATATTTATAAACGGTAGTGCTAGGCATCTGTCAGAGGTGGTCAGACCGAAGCATTGTGGTGTTGTGGTTATAGCAATCGGGAGTTCGTGGGTTCGAGTCCCCTGACCGCGTCATACCAAAGAAATTAAAAATGGAGTAGTCACTTGTAACCCTTGCCTGACGAGCAAATAATGGGTAGTGCTACGACTGATTGACCATTGTCAGAATAATGTGACTGGGTGGGTGGGGGTATCATGTCTACTACGGCGTGGTAGTCCAGTGTGGCAGCACTATAAAGAAACCATTGAGATCGCTGCTTGAAGTAGACATATCATCACATCACACAACAACACACAGATAAAAGTCCAGACATTGTGCCTATAATCGTCGGGTAGGACGCCTGTCGTAGGTGGAGGGACTATAATCCTTAGAAATACACACACACATCTGTCAGAGGTCCTGTGTCAGTATAATGAGACCGGTGGGGATTCATGCCACGTGGCTACGGCGAGATATTCCAGTGTGGCAGCACTAAAAAATGAGCACAGAGCGCACGGCAACGATGCAAGCAGACTCTGTTATGATCTGGAATTCACCAACCATTCTTCATAGTGTTCTTAGGCCTGAGCTCAAGTACTCAAAGTACGTTCACAAATATTCCCATGACCTTCAAAGTTAAACAATCGTATGAAGTGGGTATCTATTAATATTATCCTATATTTGCATAGCAGCTCGATGGGAACGTTTATTCTTTAAACTTATAGAAATATGAAGTTTTGCATACTTGGGCTTAAGTATATTCTCAAGAATGGTTGGTGAATGGCCTTAAGCTTGATATAACTGAAATTTTATTAAAATTGGCGTTAACCCATACATACATGCATGCATACAAAGCCATATATATGTGGGAATGTATTTTCTCTTGAACAGCATGAGAAAGTCGTGTTTCATGAAACGGCATTTGTTTCCACTATTAATTGATATGCCAGACATGAACTCACGCACTCACGCACTGCACGCACGCACACACAAACACACACGCACACACACACACACACACACACATACACATATACACACATACATACATACACAGCAATAGGAAATGTTTATGTTTATATACATACATGCTCCATACATCCACTGACTCGTTATACGCCTGCTTGTTGAATATTTCGGGTGCAGCGTAGGCTGGAGACCCACACTGGGTTGACATAGTGTCGCCATTGGCAACACATGCGCTCAGCCCGAAATCTAAAATTACACAAATTCAAAACTTCAGCTTAAAATAATTATAATTGTGTCTATAATTTTGATTGTACAGTGGGTTAATGAAATAATCAGCAATAAGGTTCGTTGGTTTTCTGACAAATTTATTGTGGGATGTATCGAGTTAATTCTACATTTAAGTTATGTTATCATACGCATTACGTGGTCCCGCCTCAATTCCATTAAGTGATAGGAAAGCTTATATTAGCAGGATTTTATAACGGATATTTCGACTATAAAACACGTTTAAAAATATGTTTACTGAACAAATTCGATAACCTGTTTAGAATGTCCTATTACATGCTTTAATTTTACAATAATTATGCACAAGTTTAAGTTGAAATCAAGGTTTTATTTCATACCCCCAGCCAACCCCGTTTTCGCTTTTTGAAGAAGGGATTGGACGGGGTATGAAAGTTAATACTCGGACCACGTAATGCGTGTTTCTGGTTGACTGTGGTCCTTAAATATTACATTTCCTGTTGGACTTTTATATCAGCTTTTACTAATAACGAATGCGTGGTCCAGTGGTAGAGCATCGAACTCCAGATCGAGAGTTCTTGCGTTCGATCCTCGCCACGGCCACGTTATTTATCCTTGAGCAAGATAAGTAATCCACATTGCTTAGTACTGGTTCTACCCAGGAAGCCATCGAGAGCGATTAATCTACGTTGCAAGAACTTGTTTTGCAATTGATGTAAAATAAATATGTTTAAACTAAACTAATAACAAAAATACTACTTCACCGGAGGTCCAGCTTTTTCGTGTTTGATTAGTGAAAACACTAACGGACCATATCAAATTAATTTTGGTTATTTATCTTAAAGCAGAATGTGTATATTTTAATCAAGATGATCTCTTAAATTAATCAAAAAATAATGTCGACGTCATTCTATTTTTAAATTTAATTACATAATGATCCAGTGAACATGTCTTTCAGAGGCAGTTTAACCATTTGTGATTCATAACAGTCTTTCAGTTATAGACATGTTATAACAGCATTTAAAACATATGTGTACTGAATAACTTACCAACTATTTTGATTGTGTCACCCTGCAATATAAAGTTTTCTGGTTTCAAATCCCTGAAACAAAGAGCACACGTTACAGATGCACTGAATAATTGTGTTAAAATAGGATGAATCGTAAACAATGTCATAGCAATGAATGAATAAATGGATGGTGTTTTACGGCACGTCGACACATAAATAGGTCATATTGTGCGCAAAAATTTATGAAAATGAAGTATTAATAAAAAATTAATGTAAATATATAAAGATAAAACTATTAAAAAATAAGGGATAATCAGATGTAATATAAACTATGTATGTAAATCAACAAATGCCCGTCAACGGGTATATAAACAAGTAAATATATATAAGAACACATTACAATGATTTATATTGTCATAGCAAACAACACTGAAACGCAAAAGAAACGCAACTCGGGAATTTCCGCTATATATTGTATGTACAATATGCTGCTATTAATATAATGGTACCTGGCTACGTAAGACCTTTCCTTTCGGAAAAAATACTAAAACAACACATAATACAGCAAATAGTATTCCTTCAAAGTTTCATTATTGACAGAGTACTCGTTAAGCTCAAGCATGTGAGCAAACTTAGGATGCAACGTTTTGCAAACTCTTCACGTTAAATACAAAAGTGAACTGGCTCAGTTTTTCAAAGAGGAAATTCAACATTTATGAATTTCTTGTTACAAGGTGCAGTGTGAATAATACAGCATCACAGTTGTGTCCTTTCCCTAATTAACTGCAACTCTTTTTTTTACAAAACTCTTTGGAATATTATGAGGAATTAAGTCTGCAGTAAATACAAAATACAAAAAATACTACCTTTTGTTTTTGTTAAGGATGGTGCATATAAAAATCTATTACGCAGTATTCCAATACCGTCTCATGGAGTTTTTATAACAAATGTTTCGTAACCTTATAAGAGTGTGTGATGTGTCCTTCCTTCCTTCCTTCTTCCTTCCTTCCTTCCTTTCTTCCTTCCTTCCTTCCTTCCTTCCTTCCTTCCTTCATTGTTTGCTTGCTTGCTTGCTTGCTTGCTTCCTTCCTTCCTTCCTTCCTTCCTTCCCTCCCTCCCTCCCTCCCTTCCTTCCTTCCTTCCTTCCTTCCTTCCTTCCTTCCTTCCTTTCCTTCCTTCCTTCTCTTCCTTCCTTCCTTCCTTCCATCCGTCATTGTTGCTTGCTTCCTTTCTTCCCTTTCTTCCTTCCTTCCTTACTTTCCTTCCTTCCTTCCTTCCTTCCTTCCTTCCTTCCTTCCTTCCTTCCTTCCTTCCTTCCTTCCCCTTCCTTCCTTCCTTCCTTCCTTTCTTCCTTCCTTACTTACTTACTTACTTACTTACTTACTTACTGGTTTACTCACTACAAATTGCAACTAAAGAAAATAGCAATGCATGACCTAATAACCGAACTATTTTATTTCCCACTTGGAAGAATATTGTACTAGGTGTCATCCGGTTTATATACATACAGCACATTATTGTCCTAGGGGCGGGGTGGGATGGGTGGGCACACTTTTTATAAGGATAGAACACAAAGAATAATTAAGATTCCCTGTTATAAATACCAGTAACTGTATTACCGCTTTATATCGATCAAACTACGTTGAAGGTCATATTTATTTTAGTCGGGTGATTTTGCAACGTTTATACACTCAAAACACATAATAATTGCATAAATAACATTTTGAATATTCGTAGATTTATCGAAGTTTGTTTTATAATTGCTTAAACTTTATGGTATTGTTAAAAATGTATACTATTTTAAAACACAATTGACTTAAAATAGGATTTTCGAAAAGCCAGTTTGTTGATATAACAATGGTTTAAATTTGCAAAGTAAATAGAAAATTCGATGAATGAATATTCGGTAGTGGGACATTAGAACATTATTTATATTTGTTTGTATTGCCGATCTCTGTTGGTTGAAGATTACCTCTTGAGAGTATATTTTAAACGCCAGGCGACCATTTAAACACAAGTGTTCTATTGGAGAAAATTACTTAAGTACATTTAGTGTTTAACCAGTTTTTAAAATGCGAAAGTCTGTAAATAGCTCTACCGGTTCTTTAACAATAAAAGCAGATTTAGCAACATATATACATGAATTATTTTAAACAAATAAGGAAAACTTTCATTAACAGTTTTGTGTAAAAGTATCTTATATCTTCTAAACGGTTTTTTTCAATATGGATACCAATAAGGACGGTGAAAACAAACTTGGAAAAACAATCAAAACAGAACAGTTAAAATTCAGCGTAGAGTTCGATAATGGAGTACAAGCTGGACATAAGGCTCAGAATACAAGTGGCGCAGTTGTAAACACTACAAAGACCACCGAACATGTGACCAAACATACTGAACAAACTTCGAAAGATGGTAAACAAGTTGAAGAGCATACGGAATTAAAGCAAGAAAGCAACGCTATCAAACAAACTAATAAAAGCAATGCTTCGAAACAAAACAGTGACGGCTATGTCGCAAAACAACATCACGAAAGAAATACAACGAGACAACAAAGTGAAGGCAATGCTGTGAAACAACATAGTGAGATTAAACATGACGGTGACAATCATCTAAAACTACCAAACATCCACAAAAGCAGAAATCAACAGATAAGGGACACGACATTGTTTAGCAACAAGCAAGGTGAGTAAAACACGTTTAGCATAGGTAACGTTTAAAAAGCGATATTCCTTGACATTAAGTATATACCATGAGTAGCATGTATATGACTAACTTATCATTAACAAATAATACATGATGGTGAGGTCCATATGGCAGTTTATGCACTGGGTTGTCAGACTTAGAACGTTATACGAATCGAGCGAAACTGAGGTCTATATAACATTCTAGGTATGACTGCACAGTCCATAAACGTGTATATGGATCGAAGTACGATCTATTATTTGTTATGTTATACCGAATCTGACCAACATATTAAAACAATACGTTTCATGTTTTATTTAAATTTGACGTTGTATATTTTACACGTTCAAAAATATAACTCTCGGACCGGCGCAGGTGACTCTCACACAATTTTGACCGGATGACGTCAATTGGCACTTGGATTCTCGAACTCGAAACATTTCGGAAATGAAGCAGGCAAGCTGTCTTGAGACCAAGTGTGACGCTTAATGCCACAAGCGCAATGTTTTGCTGCGGACTCTGCTGGAACTAGTAACATTTCGGTAAACATGTAAACACGTCACCATGAGATCACGGCTTCTCCTATTCTCCTAAGGCGAGTGTCGATATTGTATTTGCAATTCCGCTTATGTGTCTGTCTGTCTGTTCGTTCTTTTTTTCCGCCTGTGTTTCAATTTGTTTAACCCATTAAATCGAGTGTGATCTTGATATGAAACGTGTCTGTACAATCACAAGAGTATGTACATATACTGAAGCGCAAAAGAACAATATGCTGCTGTTAATCAAATGGTACATAGCTACGTAAGACCCGGAAAAAATACTAAAACAACACATAATACAGCAAACAGTATTCCTTCAAAGTTTCATTATTGACAGAGTACGCGTTTAGCTCAAGCATGTGAGCAAACTTAGGATGCAAAACTTTGCAAACTTTTTACGTTAAATGGCTCAGTTTGTCAAACAGGAACTTCGACATTTATGAATTTCTTGTTAAAAGGTGTAGTGTGATTAAAACGTTTCTACAACATCACAGTTGTGTTCTCTCTCTAATTAACTGCAATTATTTTTAAAAAAAAAATCTTCGGATTTCTTTGGACTATTATGTGGCATTAAGTGTGCAGTTTATACAATATATAGCGGAAATTCCCGAGTTGCGTTTCTTTTGCGTTTCAGTATATGGTGCAGCTCATTGAGGTTCGTATCCTATACACCACAAACACTGGTAAAAGCTAGGCAAATGGCGTTTTCATAACAACTGATTCACCTTAGATAAAGGAATGCGTGTATGCCATCATTGAACAGTCTTTAATGCATACGGCAGATTTACATGGGTGATGAAAAGCCTGATCTTACACATGAGGGAAGATAAAAGTCGCGCGCTGATATCAACAATGAAACGTCATTGTGTAAATAAATATACAAAATGTTAGTACTATGGCGACGTCAAAGCGCAGAATGTAAATGATATGCAAGAAAAAAATCAATCATGGGTATCTGGTTCATATAGGGAAATTGCAACACTCGGGTATAACTGTTTTAATCGGAACCTCGGCAGAGCCTCGGTTCCGATAAAAACAGTTATACCTCGTGTTGGAATTCCCGATCTTCACCGGATACCCATGAAAGATTCTTATATTCTTGCATACCGGACAAGGATATTCGTCATTTTACCGGGGCTAGATATTTTCATCTCACCCTAGGGTCGAGATAAAATTCACGCGCGCCAACATGCGGTATGCAGGAAAACATGCAAAACGTTAGTAGCTGGCGGCGTCAACGCACAACATGTCTCCGATATGCAAGAAAAATAATCTATCATGTGTACTCGGTTCAGACAGGGAATTCCAACCCTCGGTATAAGTGTTTTAATCGGAACCTCGGCAGAGCCTCGGTTCCGATAAAAACACTTATACCTCGAGTTGGAATTCCCTATCTTCACCGGATACCCATGAAAGATTCTTATAATATTCCATACCGGATAAGAGTTTCCACGTTTTACCATGTTTACACACGAGTATTGGAAAATCAGATAAAAGTCATGCACGTCAATAAATGGCAGTTGCATCCTGTCAGTGTTTAAAGAGATTACCTTCGAAAAAATAGTGTGCCAATAATACTATGGTCGACATTATTTTCTCAGTTTGACAGAATTCACTGTCACCCTCACAGGAATATATAGAGGATATTTGTTGGTTTGGAGTGATTTAAAGCACTCGTGAAAATATAAGTTTTCTCACTTCTCGATGAAAATAAATCCTATATTCACGACAAACCCACAAATATTCTATTTATTATATACTTTTTATCATGCAACACTAAACTGGTTCAAACAGAAAATACGTTTCGTTACGACAGTTCCCATTTAACGTATTTGCGAATAAATATAGTAACGCCAGCACGTGAGGCAATTTACATATATTTAGTAAGCATAAAATATAGTTCTAAACTTTGACACGAATTATGACTGTTGTAAGCAAATGTAGAAAAAAGTAGTTCCATTTTTCCGGCAGAGAGAATATAAGTTATACAGTTCTCACTGTGAAAATACAAACAATCAGAATATAAGGTTTGTTCTAACCATACAATCCACTATTTCACTGGGAAATATATAATAAAATATTTATATACATGTATTCCTGATCTTTAACAAATGCCTATATAAAAAGCGTCTTAAAGTCACGCATCAAATGCAATCCAGAACTAAATTTAAAGACACATTGTTTCATTTAGCAGAAAATATTTGGTATATATTAGTCAAACTTAATAATTACCCACCTAAAAATATGTTAATAATATTCTCATTGTGTATTTCTCGATAAACAGTTGTATTTCTGGAGAATGAAGTATCACTAAACTAAATAAATCGCCTGCTCTGATCGCATGAACAAAAGCTTTTAAGGCAATGTGTAATCTTTGAAATAAATTATAACATATATACAACTGGGTTCATAGGCATTATTACGTGGTCCCGTCTTAATTCCATTAAGCGATGGGAACAATTATGTTAGCAGGATTGTATAATGGATATTTCGACAATAAAACAGTTTTAAAACATGTTTTACTGAAAAATTGCTATAACCTGTTTAAAAGTACCTATTAAATATTGCAATTTTGCAATATGCAAACTTTTTAAGCTGAAATTAAGGTTTTATTTCATACCCCAGTTTTCGCTTCTTGGAAGAGAGGTTGAATGGGGTATGAAAGTTAATACTCGGACCACGTAATGATATCTTTCATCTTTGCTTGCAAATAGTGTAGACTGACCTGTGTATTATGCCAACGTTGTGAATATAGTGAACGGCGGTTGAAATCTGCAATCCGAGGGGTTTCGTTTCGTTTTCACTCAATCTTGATCTATAAATACAAATACCAATGGTATTATCTTTGCGACGAAAAACACATTTTGTAGAAAAATCTTTAAATATAAACATTTAGAATGTATGTATTTTGAAGGGCTATATAAATGACAAATCTGAAAACATTGTATTGTATGAATATCTGGCGTGTTCAAAGCATTATTAGACAAACATACATAGAAAATACATTATTGTGTAAAAAAGAATATTGTTGCAATATAAAGTTAATTGTATATATCAGTTACTGCGTTTTCTGTTTCAACAAACATTTACAATATATGAATTACCTAGCATGTGCTAAAAATGTCGTAAATCACCATTCAACCAAACAAACAAAATAGATAAAATGTATAGTAAGATCACAAATAACTCCTGAATTGCAGTTAGAGTCGCAATATATCAAGCGAAATATGCCTATAAAACAGCTTGAAGTATTTTGTTATTTCAACTTGACCTATTGATTAAAACATTTAATAGATAAAATTCAAGTTAAAACATTCATCAAAGCACTTCAAACATCACATAGAATGCATGTTACTGCATGTCATCACATGCAAATTGTCTGAAATTTAAAAAAAAAAGTCAGATTGATGTTACTTCATCAGAGAAAAATGAAAGATTTTACGATAAATTCTGAAATAGGTATGATTTCATATCACCTGCGCTAAAGTAACTATACCTTTTAGTCAAATACTCTTTAAACGTTTCGCCATCAGCCAGTTCCATGACTAGATAGTAATTCCCAGAGGTTTCCATGACATCAAAGAGTCGCACTACATTTTTATGTTCAAGCTGGCGGAGTGCTTTTGTCTCGCGGATGAATCTGCGACGTGCATCCTCTCGTTTTAAAATGGTCTTCTTCGGTAAAACCTTGATTGCAACCTATTAAAATATGTATCACATTATATAAGTTTTCTTCAAATTTTAATGTGCAGCAAGTTTAAATTACCCAAAATATTGCATTTTATTGGTTGAATATACCTATAGCTATAAACATATAGTGAAATATTCGCAACAATATACACTATAATAACACGCTAACATGCGGCCTATTATATATTTTCCTTCATGAACATTTTTTTTATTGGCATTGTCGCCTCTTTTGGACCCTTTCTTTTATAAAGATATTGATAACAATGATAAAACAACCCGTCAACACGTCATTATGAAAATGACTGAAAAGTCCAACTACTTATAAAACAAACATTTAATATCGTTTTAATCGCATGGTATTGTGGTGTTATTTATCAAATAATGTATGATGCTGAGACGCATATAACATATTCCAGTCCATAAACTTGCTTATTGCATACGCATTTACAAGCTCCGTTTACTTTCAAAGTAGCAGAAAACGTCAAAATTCTCTCATATTGACATGATCGTAGTAAAGTCGTATTGGGTGTGAAATGTATACTCGTTCAATGATTGGTGCAATTTTTTGTTGTATGTCACATGATGTAAACAATGTTCATTTCAATGTAAAATTCCCACGGTATAACGAATATTTTTGATGAAAATTAAATGTTAAAACCTATTGTTTCATTCTAATTATTCGTTTATACTAGTATATTAAAAATGCTTTCTTTTGCGCATACATATTGTGTTTCTAAAGTCGCGCAATATTGTTACGCTGAAGAACTCTTGCATATATCCCAATACAAATATAATAACCTATAAATATATACCGAAGCCCCATACATTTTTTGTTATAATATACCGTTGACCATCAAAATAAAACGTGAGGCCAGGGTACGTCGTTTTTTTTACACGTCCGAAACTATAAAACGCGGCCACATTGCGAAAAGGAGATATGCAAATAAGGTTTAATATCAGACATTACTGGTGCTATAGAAAGAATAGCATCAATATTAATAATCCACATGTGTATTAGTATCGTTGGTGAAGTTTCCTTTCATGAATGAAAAATCGTTTAATTCAGCAAATAGTAACCATGCTCTAACTCTAACTTGCAATATATAAAAATTAAAAGAATGGTAGTTATTCTAAGAGAGTCACTAAGTATATGGTACTACAAAGCAGCTAGTCTGTCTCAGCGCTCCCACCGCCAGGGTTCGAATCCCACTGAAAGTTGAAAGTGTCGATTCTTACAGATGGAGGTCGGTATACAGTACTGGTTCCACCCAGGAAAAACGGGGTGGTCTGCCACTACCACAAAATTCTCGACTGTTAGATATGGCCTAACATGTGCTAAACATGACATAACACACCACACCAAACTTTGAAAACCTCGATGAGCTACGCCCATCTCGATGTTGCTCGCTGAGGCCGGACTATCTATTACATATTATGTATTTGATAACAATACGAAGTATAATTATTTTGGCACATAACTAAATATTCGTAAACTTTGATAATAGCCTTCTTTTTTTGTTCTACATTGTTGTTTATTTGTTTATTTGCGTGCGAATAAGTAATTAATTAGGTAAGTCATTAAACAAAGCTCATTCCCAATTATAGTATGTTCTAAAAAGACATTGAAACAGTCAATGATTTCGGACAAACAGTTCATTGCTTTATGTTTTAAAAATGCACTGAAACGGTCAATGATTTCGGAAGTACAGTTCATTGCTTACATAGTAGATATATAAAAGTATAGGTATATTATGTCGGACATCGTCTTGAGAGGTTTGCACAATGTATGACGTCACTGTAATTTAGCCCAGATGTATCCATATTACGTTGTAGCACGGCTGCTGACATTTCCTTAATTAATCATTTAATTGAAAACAACACCCGTCAGAATAACTGGTGTACTCTAGCTTCCAGTTATCGGAAGTTAGCGTACGGCAGACAGTTGATATGGACATGTTACAAACGAAGTGTGGGCTCATCTCGTTGGTTGATTTAAAAACGTCGATCTGTATATCAAACAACTCGATGACACCATACTCTATTACTTAAACATATAAATTGTGTCATTGTACTGTACTACATTAGGCTCAAGTTCCAGAGTCCCGAAACTTTTGCTGTTCCGCTCTTCAGCCGTGTGAAGGAGCGGTGTTATTCCGATATTCCACAAAGCAGAGGAGAGATGCTATTCCGATATCCTACAATGTAGAGATCGGCGATATTCCGATATCGTACAATGTAGAGGATCGGTGTTATTCCGATATCCTACAATGTAGAGGAGCGGTGTTATTCCAAAAGTCTACAATGTAGAAGAGCGGTGTTATTCCGATATTCTACAATGTAGAGGATCGATGTTATTTCATTATTCTACAATGTAGAGGAGCGGTGTTATTTCGATATCCTGCAAGTAAAGAAGGTGTTATTCCGATATCCTACAATGTAGAGGAACGGTGTTATTTCGATATTCTACAATGTAGAGGATCGGTATTATTCCGATATTTACAATATAGAGGAGCGGTGATATTCCAATATTCTATAATGTAGAGGAACGGTGTTATTCCGATATTCTATAATGTAGAGGAGCAAAGTTATTCCAATATCCTACAATGTTGAGTAGAGGTGTCATTCCGACATCCTGCAATTTAGAGGAGGGAGTAATTCCGATAGGAGAGGTGTTATTCCGACATTCTACACTGTATATGAACGGTGTCATTCCGATATTCTACACTGTAGATGAACAATGTTATCCCGATATTCTACACTGTAGAGGAACGGTGTTATTCCGATATTCTACACTGTATATGAACGGTGTCATTTCGATATTCTACACTGTAGATGAACGGTGTTATTCCGATATTCTACACTGTAGAGGAACGGTGTTATTCCGATATTCTACAATGTAGAGGAGATACGTTATTCCGACATTCTACACTGTAGATGAACGGTGTTATTCCGATATTCTACACTGTAGAGGAACGGTGTTATTCATATTCTACACTGTAGAGGAACGGTGTTATTCCGATATTCTACACTGTAGATGAACAGTGTCATTTCGATATTCTACACTGTAGAGGAACGGTGTTATTCCGATATCCTACACTGTAGAGGAGGGTGATATTCCGATATTCTACAATGTAGAGGAACGGTGTTATTCCGATATTATACAATGTAGAGGAGTTGTGATATTCCGATATCCTACAATGTGGAGGAACGGTGTTATTCCGATATCCTACGCTATAGAGGAGTGGTGATATTCCGATATCCTACAATGTAGAGGAACGGTGTTATTCCGATACTATACAATGTAGAGGAACGGTGTTATCCCGATATCCTACAATGTTGAGGAACGGTGTTATTCCGATAACCTACAATGTAGAGGATCGGTGTTATTCCGATATTCTACAATGTAGAGGAACGGTGATATTCCGATAACCTACAATGTAGAGGATCGGTGTTATTCCGATATTCTACAATGTTGTGGACAAGTGTTATTCCAATATTCCACAAAGTAGATGAGCGGTGTTATTCTGATATTCTACACTGTAGAGGACCGAAGTCCAAAAGTGAACACTTTAATGCCATAACAGTCAAACGAATATGTCAGTTATCACACTCACCTTTTCTCCGGTTTCCACATGTTTGCCTAGTCTAACTTTAGAAAACGACCCTTCACCGATAGTCCGTCCAATGATATATTTTCCAACTTTTTTTCTAGAATCTAGAGGTATAAACTGTTCTCTAAACAAGTCATCAAAAGTCATGTCCCTGAATTGTAAGCACAGCGTGTCCTCTCTGTTTATCGGAGCCATGATCTCACTTCTCTGTAGAGATGTTTTTGTTAATGTTTCGGTTACCTTTTCGGGATCGGACATATTAATGTGTCCTGTTATTTGGAACTTTAAACGTCCGCTCCACTAAAGTTGTATTTAAAGTTAACCATGTTTGATGAATATTATCCGCTCTGTGTATATCTATCATAACACATATTCATCTTGCAAAGTGTCTTTCTTTGACATATCACATAATTGAGCCGTTCAGTGTTATTTATTAAAATTTATAAGCCCATTCATTGTTCACTCGCTACCGTTGCAATTCATAAATATTTATTCCTGGGTTTATTTCCGTACCTGGCCCTTAAAAGTTTATCGTTTAAGTACACAATTTCAAGTTGTGTCACTCTACGTTGCCACTTGCAACTTTAAGATCTGACACATTGACTTAAACCCTTGGTGTAAAGATAAATCTGTCAAATCAGATAAACTCTGTAAAATGTCCATAATATATAGAATATACTGACTATATGCGCGAAGAATTAATTGATCATTTGTATCAACGACATATTCGCAATGATATATACACAAGTCAACACAAGCTTGATCTACTGTTAATAAATTAGACCTAGTAGTAGTTAACGCGAAAACGTACTCATCCATCGCATACCTTATACAGACGGGTCATTTACTTGATATGAGGTGTCAGGTATCACAAACATTTAATAAATGACAAACTTGTAAAACGATTGAATACATTATTTATACATTTAAATGTTTAACAGAATAATTGACTAGAGGCGCACCTGAAATGTAATTAGGCGGTGATTTTGCATAAAATATAAAGGTCGCATCGCGTTATGACACGTAGTCGTTAAATGATAACAGATAAGAAAACCAAAACAATGACACTTTTTGACTTGACTCAAAATTGCATTAAGCGTGTGTGCGAAAAAGGTGTACAGCGTACGTGATCAGTGGTGGTCCGTGTCCGTATCCGTGTCAGAGAAAATATTGGGAAACATCCATTGGTCAGTTCCGTGTCCGCGTCTACGACGAATCGAACAAAGTGCGATTTTTGGCGGACACGGATGCACTGACGCGGAAACGGACCACGGACCACGGATCACGTACAAATGGTTGCCCGGCTTTTACGTCTCTATTTTGCCCCGCTTTTTTAAATGACAGTCACTGAACATGCATTGGCAATAATAATAATAGGGCTCTAGCTATACATAGTATCCCAAAAAAAAGCAGGATGCATGTGAGTGACTTATTTCAGGGATACTAAAATGGAAGTTTAACATTTTATTTTAATGTAATATAAAGTATGTCTATGTATCTAGTTATGATATTCATACTGATAACAGACTACGTCTCCGTGGCCGAATGGTTAACGACGTTGCGTTGTAAACCTTCGCCTCTCACCGCTGCAGGTTCGAATCCCACTGGGAGCTCGACTTGTAAGTGAGGAAGTGTCAATTCTTACGGATAGCGGGAGGTCTACAGTACTGGTTCTACCCAGGAAACGTGGGTGGCCTGGCCTCGACCACAAAAAAAAATCGACCGTCATATATAACCTTACATGTGTTGAAAATGACGTAATGCACCATACAAGCAAACCAAACAAGGCAGGATGCGTGTGAGTGACTTATTTCAGGGATACTAAAATGGTAGTTTACATTTCCATTTAATGTAATATAAAGTATATGTATGTATCTAGTTGTTATATTCATACTGATAAGAAAATCTTGACACTTACCAATATGTTACTTAAAGGGACACACGCATTACGTGGTCCGAGTAATAACTTTCATACCCCATCCAACCCAGTCTCCAAGAAGCGAAAACGGGGATTGCTGGGATATGAAAAACATTAATTTCGGCTTAAAAAGTTTGCATTTTGTAAAACTAAAACATTTACTAGGTAATCTTAAACAGGTTAGCGCATTTTTCAGTAAAACAATGTTTTTAAACGTGTTTTATTGTCGAAATATCATTCCTAAAATCCTGCTAATATAAGCATTCCCATCGCTTAATGGAATTAAGGCTTGACCACGTAATTTGCAATATTGCAGTTTTTATCAAGCACTACAATGTTGGAGTTTCGCTTGAAAAAGTCGAGCCATTTCAGTATTGTGTTTAATGTTTAGAGATTGCAACGTTTAAAGCCTAAGTTTGTTCACCTGCTTGAGCCAAATGCGCATCCTGTCGATAATAAAACGTTAAAGGGGTAACCATTGGTGTGTTCGGCGCTGTTTAAACCTTCTTTCCGAAAGGACAGGTCTAATGTCGCCCTGTACCATTCGATCAGCAATAGCATATTAAACATACAATATATTACGGAAATACTCATTATGCGTTTCTTTTTCCTTTCAGTATAATTAAATAAAGGTTTGAGTTTTTTCTTCGTTATTCAACCAACAATGTAGTCCCGTGTGGTTCCGGGGGCCCCGTTTGGTTACGGGGCAAAGACCAAACGGGGCAAAGAATAGGGCCACTGCAGATCCCGTCGGAGGGGAAGGCAGAGTGATAGAATCCCTCTCCACCCTCCCCAGATTCATGTTCATTTCATCATTTTTTGTTGATGCTCATTAAAGGTCTTCATCATGACCCCTGCATTGTTTCAGGTGCCATCTCGCTCATATCACTAGAGCAGTGGCAGAAAAACTATAACGTGGCTCCAGCGTAAATGGGGTATCTACAATAGAATTTGCAGCAACTCTGCAGTTCAGGGTGAGAAAGTTCTAGGCCCGTTCTCCATATGTTATCTCGATGTACATGGAGGATGAGCCTGGCATGTTCATTCCTGTTAGGCGTCATAATTATAACCTTTCATGTGTTGGTGCGTCTTAAACCCCCAATTCAATTCAATAAAAAATAGTAGTGGTGCAGTAATATCAAGAATTAGTGATATGCAAAGCTTTTTTGTTTTAAACTGTTCTAATAATTACTATTTATGACTGAACAAGTGACAGTTATGTAGAAAAACTAAGGGAACGTCGTGAGTTTTTAAAATATCAAGATTGTCATATGTCCCATTGAATTGCGCAACAGCGCAGTCTTACTTTGTAGAACGTGTGTCGTTCATTTCTCCTGACTGACCTTAATTACCTAATAGTGTGTCAGCCTCCAACCGTAGGGCAAAGCGGAACTATAACATCCGTCCGTTTGTTCGTCCCGAAATATTGTTAAAAGTGACGCCAAACCCCATAATAAAACGGAATAAGTAGCAGCCAAAAATGTTTTAACAAATATGTGACGCTCACTTTCTCATACATGTATCAGAATATCGGCCACCGACTCCAAGTCTCTTACCGGCCATCGGTTTCCATGATTGCCATTTGATATCCCGATCGCCGCTTGCACGATGTGGTATGGCCATCAACAAATCAGAAATTAGTGTATTGCCAATTAACTTACTTAATAAGACAAGCTTGAAGAAGCAGCATCTCGGTTTATTAAATTAGTATAATTTTGACTAACATAGGTGTATATAATTATAAAATGTATCTTTCTGTATTATCAACAATTAATAATATCCATAAGTAATAACGCTTTGAACTATTTTGTAAGTATTAGTTTGATTTGCAAATATGTAAGTTATTCAGACAAACAAACGGATTGCCGTACGTCCCTATAAACTCCCGATTACAATACAATATGAAGTATTATTTTTTAAGGGATCAGTTTGAAGTGTGAACTCTTAATAGAATAGTACAGTGTGTAAATATTTAAGTTTTAAGTAGAATGTATGAACATGTCCCCACCGGTCTTTCGTAGTTTGTTTGGAGTGTTCAAGTCTCAAACAAATATTTAGTGAGTAAGTAAGTAACACTAAGTTCAATACCGATGTATTTGTTTATTATGATTTTGATCCTGATCTGCGGAGCAAATATTTCTTAGGTTAATTTCTTTGTCACTGAATATTTAACAATATCACTAAAAAAATACAGGTTTATTCTTAAGAAAACAAAAAATAACGGCACGTCGGGATACATTTTAAATGTATTTTATTTAATAATGATATGATGATCGCGATGATTATATGATGACAATGATAATGATGAAGGTAATGATAATAATGATAAAGATGATGATGATAGCGGTGGTGCTGATAGTGGTGCTGATGGTGGTGCTGATGTTAAAGCTGAAGTTGGTTGTGGTGAATTGAATTGAATTAAATTGGGTTTTAAGGCGCACCAACACATGAAAGGTTATATGGCGCCTGTAACAGGCATGAACGTGCCAGGCTCATCCTCATGTAAATCGAAATAAAATATGGAGAATGGGCCTAGGACCTTTTCACCCTAAACTGCAGAGTTGCTGCAAATTATATTGTAGACACTCCATTTACGCTGGAGCCACATTTATTGTTTTTCTGCCACTGAGCTTAGTGATGGGAGCGAGATGGCACCTGAAACAATGCAGGGGTCATGATGAAGACCTTTAATGAGCATGAACATGAACAAAAATGACAAAATGAATATGAATGTGGGGTGGGGGGGGGGGGGGGGGGTCCTACCCCTCTGCATGTGACGGTGTGTTTGCAGTGGTTGTATTCTACCCCGACAACCACACGGGGTTGGTTGTGGTGGGGATAAGGATAATGAAGATGAGGTGATTCTGCTGCTATGGATGATGAGGAGGAGAGAAAGAGGAGGATGGTTAGGTTATTGCTTTTGTTGTTGTTGTTTTGTGTGTGTGTGTGTGTGTGTGTGTGTGTGTGTGTGTGTGAGTGTTTTCTGTTGTTCCTGCTGCTTATATTAATAATCTTGCTTAATATATTTCTATAGGAGACGGGGATGCCATATTCAAAAAATTTCCTTGTTGGAACCTCAACATAAATTACACCTCTAAACATTAAATACAAGATTATAACGAATCAAATATTTTCACAGATATACAAATGAAATCCATTTCTACCGGCAGGTTAAGCCTCTTCAAAGTCAACAGTTAGTTGTTAAAGTTAATGCAGTGTGCTAATCTATTATTATGAAGGGTATACAAACCAATTGACGTAAATATACTGATGGTCAATGAAAACGTACCATAGGATTTTACGGCTGTTAAATTGTATTTATAATGTATTTTATAATACAAAGTGCATATTTTGAAATTGAACGATATTAATTAACAATTGCAAACACTGATTGTCTCAAAATTCCTAAACGCGGTGTATAGTGTTCAATTAAACGGGTAGAAACCAGAAGTTACACAACACAGCACCGGGTATGTCCTACCGTTTTACCGTTCCTAGGAAATCATCTCGACGTCACGTTATTCCAGCAAGATAACGTCACTTGTAACTCTAGCTGAGAGTGGCCTTGCGTTACCTTGCGTTACCTTGCTGGAATAACGTGATGATGGGATGAATTTCTAGGTATTGTAAATGTCCAAACATTACTTTTGTTTTGTTTACATTAAACATCAAGTGTAGGAATTTTGAGACGGTCAGTGTTTGTAATTGTTAATTAATATGCTTTTATTTAAAAAATATGCACTTTTTATTATAAATTACTTTTGCAAGAAAATGTAACACCCATATAATCTAACGGTGCGTTTTCACTGATCGCCAGTATATAGCGGAATACACATACCAGATTAACCTGATATCAAGTGGACTTAGTGAATTATCCTTGATGTGACGCCCGCTTATGTATTATATAGTACCACTTATCATCAAACAGCTGAATAGATTCGTCCGCGACGAACCCTGTACTTTAAACTCAATCGCGTAATTTGTCAACATTTTACATCGAGTATGTAAATAACAAAAATGTAATTACTTATTTATCAAACAGGTAACCCAATATACAAACACAAATGTAATGAAGATATTTAACATTGAATATTTCCATCTAGTTATTTAAACTTGCCGCATGAGGAGTTATTTGAGACCGTTTGTTTGAACCATTGTGACGTCTTCAATGGGTTATAGTTACATCCTTTAAGTACGACCACTGTATAGATACGTTTAAGTACATGTCCATTAACATGTTCAGGCTTAAGGGCGGGTAGGTGGTGGGGTGGGGATGGTGGCGAGGATAAAGCAGACATTTTCAAGAAGAAATTAAAAAAAAAAGATTTACATTTCATAATAAGGTATATTATTTTATGATATGCAATGAAATACTGTATTTTATCAGTGAAATAAAAGTGTTATTCCACACTGTGGAATATAGAGTTTTATTCCACAGTAGCTGCCGGGACTACTTTTAAATGTACAACCAACACAGATGCACAGTAAAATGGATCACAAGATATTCTTACGCAAATGTAAACATGCCGAGAGAAAAACACTGCGAATTGTACATTCTATTCAAACAATGATTCGAAATTGATTTAAAGTTAAAAGGAAATGATTGCCAATATATAATATATTAAACAAATTGTTCTATTTGGGTATAAATAAAATATCTTAGGACTTTTTTGTAGTCTCGCAAAAAATGTGAAAAGCAGCTTAGTGAAATTGCCTCCCGTGTTGTTCTACCGCAGTTTCCCCTAAAAAATTGTTTGTAAAATCATAAAATAAAAAGAAAATTTGTTGTTTTGTCGTGAATAACATATTTTATTTCATCTCGAAGTGAGAATTTTTTTCATATTTTCACTCATGCTTCGCATTCGTGAAAATATAAAGTTTTCTCACTTCTCGATGAAATAAAATATGTTATTCACTCCAAAACAACAAATAACCTCTATGTATCAATCAGTATATGACGTTATAAGTTATAACCTTGTTGTCCAAATTCACCATGAATGAAAACGGGCATACAATTAACACTACTACTTAGCCTTTGACAGAAAATATTATGGTACAAAGGGAATGTCTTTGTAAATGAACGGGCATTTTAGGCTTATTGATTGTAGTTAAGCCTTTTTGGAATACCCCCACCCCCACCACCACCCCACACCCCACATGTATAATAGTATACCTAATGCATTATGTAAGAGTTAGATAGATCCGTCCCGATCTGAAACTCTTAGATAGATCCGTCCCGATCTGAATAACAGTAAAATTGTATTATTTTATTAATTTGCCACCTCTCTTTTTTAATTTGCCACCTCTCTTTTCTTGATCATTACAAAAGTTTAAACTCAATCGCGACTTTGTCGAACTGTACATAGAGTATGTAAATAAAAACAAAGTAAACTCTAGTTCCCCAAACAGGTAACAAAGTCACACAAACAGAAAGGTATAGAATATGTTTAAATTGACTATTTCCATCCAGAGATTCAATATTGTCGGTAATAATGGGGCCTTTACACAGGATGGCGACCTTTGTGCCTCCCGTGTGCGACCATAAAATATGCCAGGTCGTCGTTGGAGGCTCAAAGGAGGCAGAATGGTTGCCTAGGTCGTTCAAAGGTGGTACACAGGAGGTTCAGACATCGCCATGGACGCCATGGTCGCCGTGAATTTTTGAACATGTTCAAAACAGTCGCACAAAGGTCGCCGAGGAGGTTGGTTGCTCAAAGGTGGCTCAAAGGAGGCAGAAGGAATTCACAAGCATTACTGTGGTTGCAGAATGGAGGCACAGTTGTCGCCCAATAGTCGCCAGGTAATAGATGCGTTCTGCTGCAAATTTTCCCGTCAATCTGGGCGATGCTTCTGCCTCCCTTGTGCCTCCCTTGTGCCTCCATTGGACGACCAATAGTGTGCATTGAACGATGACTGTGGCGACCGCTGTGCCTCCATTCGGCGACCATGGCAACCCTTGAGCCACCATGGCAATGCTTCTGCCTCCCTTCTGTCTCCTTTGAGCTACCTGTAGTGCCTCCTCAGCGTGCCAGGTTCGTGGTCTCCTTCTCCTGTTCATTGTTCTTCTAAAGACAGCAATGGCCATCTGGTTCACCAGCAGTGCTTGGTGACCTTGTAAGATGGCAGTATGCAAGAGGAGTTGGTCGTTCATCCCAAAATCTTTATCTTCTGGAAATGTTCTCACTTTGGCAGATAGGATGAAAGTGATGGAAAAGCGCCAGAATCAGGGAATATATATACCCAGGCACTCCAGGTTGCCCAGCAGTCGCCTGGGGTCGCCCAAACAATGCTCAAGGGTCGCCTAGGAGGCAGAAGCATGGCTGAATGGTCGTCCAGTGATCGCCGTTAGTTGCCGTTGGTCGCCGATGATGGCACAGAGGAGGCACAGAGGAGGCTCAATGGTTGCCCAAACATTGCTCGGGGGTCGCCTATGTAGCCTATAATCGCGTTGGTTGCCGTAGGTTGCACAGGGGAAGCACAGGGGAGGCAGGCAGGTGGCTCAGTGGACGCACAGGTCGTTCTTAGATCGCCATGAAAATGCCCGAAAAATTGCATTTTTGGTGGTTCAAGGGAGGCACAAGGATCGCTGGAGCAGTTACATAGAAACATGATTTTCTGGGTTTAGGCGACCATTGAGCGTCCTGGCCATTTTTTGGTCGCTCAAAGGTGGCACACAGGTCGCAGCCCTGTGTAAAGGGGCCTTTAAGGCTGCGACCTATGTGCCACCTTTGAGCGACCAAAAAATGGCCAGGACGCTCAATGGTCGCCTAAACCCAGAAAATCATGTTTCTATGTAACTGCTCCAGCGATCCTTGTGCCTCCCTTGAACCACCAAAAATGCAATTTTCGGGCATTTTCATGGCAATTTACGAACGACCTGTGCGACCACTGAGCCACCTGCCTGCCTCCCCTGTGCTTCCACTGAGCCACCTGCCTGCCTCCCCTGTGCTTCCAATGTGCAACCTACGGCAACTAACGCGATTATAGGCTACATAGGCGACCCCCGAGCAATGTTTGGGCAACCATTGAGCCTCCTCTGTGCCTCCTTTGTGCCATCATCGGCGACCAACGGCAACTAACGGCGATCACTGGACGACCATTCAGCCAAACAATATTGCAGCAGAACGCATCTATTAACTGGCGACCATTGGGCGACACTTGTGCCTCCATTCTGCAACCACGGTAATGCTTGTGCCTCCCTTCTGCCTCCTTTGAGCCACCTTTGAACAACCAACCTCCTTGGCGACCTTTGTGCGACTGTTTTGAACATGTTCAAAAATTCACGGCGACCATGGCGTCCATGTCGATGTCTGAACCTCCTGTGTACCACCTTTGAACGACCTAGGCAACCATTCTGCCGCCGTTGAGCCTCCAACGACGACCTGGCAAATTTTATGGTCGCACACGGGAGGCACAAAGGTCGCCATCCTGTGTAAAGGCCCCATTAGATAAATTGCTTCATTTTACTGTGTACATTCTGAAACCACTGTTATGTCTCGAATATTTAAATAAGGTTACTGTTTTTTATTGCCACCACTCAGTGCATAGATGCACTTTGAAATTGGATAAATCATGGACATATGTAGTCGTAATGGTGAAATTGTTCTAAAAGAATCATAAAATGAAGAATCAAATCCAATTCACGATACAACATGTCATATAATTTAAAGTATAGTATTACTATTATAACATTGTTGTTGAAATATCAAATTTGAATTTACCATAACGGAAAATAGCGTAAAATGCTGAAATAACCATGAAGCGTAACCTAGGATAACATATATAACTGTACAAAATCAGTTTCTTCTAAATATAAAGGGGTCATTTTAGGCAAAACAAAAAAATAATCTTATTTACCAAACAGTAAACAAGTATGCAAACAGAAATGTGAAAACAGATGTTAAATGTAATATGTCGTTGATAGTTGCTGACAAAGTGTATGCATATATTCGAATTTTTGAAACACGATCATTAATGATCCAGTAAAACCTAGTAATACGCTTCTTATACATACAACGACAAAATCGAATAGAAATGGGCTGTTAATGCACATTTCCATCGAAAAAGATTGGACTGCTTTTTATTATAGGAACTACATTCGACTACACCTCGGAGGTTTACATGCAATTGGTGTTGGTAATCTTTGATGAGTTATTTGTGATTAAGAGTTATCTAATATGTACATTCTAAAACCATTGTTATGTCTCGAATGTTTAAACAGACCGTTACCGCATGCGCTTAATTGCGACCACTGCATAGATACGTTCAAGTGCATAGCTATTGACATGTTAAGGGTTTAATGGATCTACATCAGGCTTTTTCAAGAAGAATGTTTAAAAAAAGTCCAATGCATAATAAAAATGTCTGATCATTCAAAACATGGTACTATAACTTGTTGTTAAGGTATAAATTTGAATGGAAACCGGGCGTTAAAACGCTTAGATTAAGTTCCATGGTGCGTAAACAAGGAAATCACATATTACTGCGTAAAATGAGTTTTCTTGTACATAAGGGAACATTTAACGCTCATTCATTCCGTTTAGTGGGTCACAAAGGGGTTTTGCGTGAAAACGTGATCGGGGTATTTTTAAAAACGTGACACGTGAAACAAACATATTTTTGCGTGATTGCGTGAAAATTATATCAGCGTGATCCGTGATTTTGGTCTTGGTAAAACGTGATCGCGTGATATGGTGACGTGAAACGTGAATTTTTAGTCCTTTTCAGTCTTTTTAGTGTCCCTCCTCCTCCCCCGAGCCTCCCCCGAGAGCTGAACTTTTGTACTTGCGCGAACATCTGGCACGGGGAATCCCCGGGGACACTACAATCAGCCGAGTCGTGTATCAGATACAGTATAGGCAGTATAGACTGGTGGTATGCCGACAGTTTCACTGACATAGCTCACTACATTACAAGTAGCACTGGTCGGCCTGGAACTAGTCTAATGTAGTTTGCTGACAAAAGTGGTCTCCCTTGACTGGATTCCAAATATATTACTATTTGTATGATGGTCTCGGTAGTACAACATAATACCGCTAGGTGCGCGCAGATCTAATAGCGCGCGAAAATCGTATTTGCTTGTTTATGGACTTCATACCGTTGCAGATTGGCAGAAGCTATTCCTCCGTTTGAGTTTATTGTTTGTATTTTTGTTAATGGGGTCAATTTGAAAGCCTCAGAATACATCTGACGGCTCAAGTTTGTGTGTGATTGTGTGTGTGTGTTTTTTTTTGTTGTTGTTGTTGCAACCCACACATTGTACTAGAGAAACTCTAGCCTACTGTATAGCGCTTCACGTCTGCTCATCCACATTTAACGTGAAATGTGAAAGTTCTGCTATTTTCACGTGAAGACGTGATCCTTGTTTTTATTTTACGTGATCACGTGAACACACAACCCCTTTGGGACCCCCCGTTTAGGCCTTAAGAAAAGAAATTATAGTTATTGGTCATTGTTAAGTCGCACCCAAAGATCCTACCGAAAAGCATGAGTTATCCACTTTAAGTTAGTTGGGCCTTGTACGTTCTTAATACCCTTCAGACACTTGAATAGCCAAAAAGATTAATATGGTGGATCGTACAATGTGACAACTTTTTCTTTTTCTGTTTTCAGTCCATCGAGAAACACATGTCGAACGCTGTTATATTGTGTTGATATGTGTATGTACATATACATAAAACACACTGGGTGATACAATAGGAGTATTACTATAGTAACTTGTTCTGGAAGTTTGTATCAAATGCCAGATCAGGATCGCACGAGAGGCGTAACCTCGAGTGTGATCCTGATCTGGCATTTACCTACGAGAGTTGATACAAGCTTCAGAACAAGTTACTATAGTAATGATCCTTTTATTATATACCTCTTTACATGTCATTACAATAGAATACATGTATGAAAAACAACAAATTAAAACAAAATTATATAAAGTCAAATTAACTGAAACCCACCAACAGGAAAGACATGAAAACATGTACATTACACGCGCATGAAAACATGTATTTTCATTACACATCAAAATCTGGTGAATTTACCAACTGACATAATCTTAAATTAATTAATTAACCCATAATGTTCACAAACGCACAAACAAACATTCTGATAGTTCACATTTCTTGTTAAAACATCCAGTGTTCTTAAGCTGCCCAGCTACTAGCTGGGCAATCCCCAACATTCCATTCTGACATTTTCCAAAATCTATTTTTAGTAGCATACTGATAACCTGTAGTGTGATACGGGTTGTTATATACCACTGTAAGAAAATGAAGGTACTATGTATATATTATTAATAGGTATATAATAAAATCTGTTCTTACACTACCCTACAGATCGGATGTTCGAATCCGTCTAGTCCATGTGCGTAGCTTTAGACTTTTCCTTGAGTAAAATGTACGCTATGTTAAAACTTCTGAATAAATCTTAAACTTAAAAAGAGGCCCAACAGGGATTAGCGATGCTCTACCGGGGAAACTGGAGCATGCATTTTTTCAATTAGTGTTAATTTTTAATAAACCCAGCATCATAATTATATTGTAACCGGTAAAGCAGCATCCGAGAACATTTTTTGTTGTCAACTAATGTTCCCCTTTTACCATACTTCGTTCAAAAAATGATTCACCGCATAATTGCTGGGCATGACAAGAACATTGCCGGACATGACATGAACATTGCATGACCTCGAATTTCGTACCCGACACACCGTCTATACATACATCAATATTGTAAGCGGTCCAGATATAAAACATGCATGATATTGGCACCTAATCTTGATTATAAACGACAAAACAAGACATTTGGTGAGTAACACACCACATACATCAGTACTGATGTTTGACGACGAAAAACTGACATCGTGCCTTCGGCCAGTAGAGTTAAACATAAATCAGGATAACCACATAACAAATGATGTGTAGAGGGTTAGTGCGTTATGTTCGTATTTTAGCGTTCAACATTCGTTCGGCTACTGGTTAGATATGTGTCAGCACTTAGTTCGATATTAGAACATTCGCCCCGAGCTCGGCATTTATGCCAAGCATAGAATTCCAATGTCGATCCACATCACCGAGTTAAGTTTTTTAAAATTCGAATGCGGACCTCAGACCTCAGTTAAGCATGCGAGTACTGAAACCTAGCACTTGATATTCAAATGTTTAACATCAACCCTGAGTTTGGTATTCAACCCTATTCCCGAGATCAGCTATTGAACTTCCGCCCTGAGTTTGAAATTTGTACCTCATCGCTGAGTTCGACAATCGACCTTCAACACTGAGTTCGACATCCAGACCCAGCCCTGAATCAATGTCGAACCCAACATCGAGTCAAATATTCGAACATCAGTCCTGAGTTCAACACTCGAACGTTTCAGCTCCGAGTTCGACATTTAATCCAAGAGCTCATTTGTCGACCCTAAGCCACGAGTTTTGTATTCAAATCCCCGTCTCGAATAAGGTATTCGAACACAGTCATGAGTTCGATATTAAAACTCAGCACAGAATTCATATGTCGAACATCAGCCTCGAGTACAATATTCGAATCCCAGATATTCGACATCCAGCCCCGTGTTGGACCACAACCAAGTTCAGATATTAGCCCTCAGGTTCGCCATTTGATTCCAGCCGATACGTTTATCAATGCACAACGTACAAATACATTTTTTCGGCAATTTAAATAACGGAGGTCTTCAAGCGATAAAATACATAGGCTATATTTCGGGTACATTCCTACAAACGACATAGCCTCGTCGATTAAATCGCAGGTAAGGTAAAATTGATCTGTGTAGGGTCACGAAAACCCCAATAATGTCAATTTGTGAGATTCGTATATAACATACCACTGTTTGTGAAGATCTACATTAAACCTATCAACTTAAACTGTGTGCAATACATTAAAATAATATGCTGTAGGGTAAATGACTATCAAACTTTGAGATAAGAAAACGTTTAATTACAGCTAGAAGGATACGATATGATAACAAGGAGATTCGTCCTTAATTTATAAATTGATTTATTTTACATCCATTACAGCGGGTAAATGGATATAGAATATATACTAAAGGAAAAAAGAAAAGCAACTCGGGAATTGCCGCAATATCTTGTATGTATAACACTGTAAAAATTCCCCATATTATTCACGTGCAATACCGTCGTTTTCCCTACGGCACTGGGCCCGTTTTTGATTTACGGGTTTTACACCGTGACCGCCTTGCATTCTGGGTATTTTCTTGCCGGAAGAGATAGGAAACGGGTATGAAACGCGTTGCGCAAGTATACTGAAAAACAAACGAAAAATACTTTATTTAGTTAGTCTTTTTTAGTAACTTTGGGCCGTAACTTTATGTATTAGATGTAAGTAAGTTGGTGTTTTGCAGGTTATACCCTACAATGTGCATTGTCTTCTGGTTGAGAAGTTTACCATACTGTATAGCATGGTTAAATTGTCCGTACCCCACCCACTAAAATCAGCACAGCAAGAAGATCTGACGGCGTTATAAATAGACTTTCTGTGCTGCCCCGTCACTTACTTGTGGTTTTATTGTGTTTTTTTGCATACATTGTAGTAGTTTCACTGTAATAATGTCAAGTTACAATTATGGGATTCTGTCTTTGAAACATTTTCAGTGTGTTAACTGGAAAAATAACATTTTACGGTAAAAAAATCCCCGTAAAATTTTACGGTAAAAGTCCCGGCAGCTGGTTGCCAGGACCTGTACCGTAAAATTACGGTATTGACTGTAAAACTTATTTACGGTACATGGCCTGGCAACCAGCTGCCGGAACTTTTACCGTAACATTTTACGGGGATTTTTTACAGTGAATATGCTGTTGTTAATCGAATGGTACATGGCTACTCTAGACCATTTCTTTCAGACCAAAGACTAAAACTCAAAGGTTATCCCTTCAAAGTGTCAATATTGATAGATTACGCGTTTGGCTCAAGCAGATGAGCAACTTATGATGTAACATTGGCAATCACTTTACATTAAGTACAGTACTTAAACGGCTCATACTTTCAAAGCGGAACTTCAGCATATGAATTTCGTGTTACGAAGTGTACTGTGAATGAAATCTATACAACAGCACAGTTTTGCCCTTTCTCAAACTAGCTGCAACCCTGCTCTTACGAAACATATGTGTTAAATTATATAGCAGAAATTCCCGAGATGTATTTCTTTTTTTCCCTGTAGTATATATATTTGGGTAAAACGCCTAAATTTAAAATGAAAGGAAAACATCTGTTTTTTTCTATATTTCTGATTTAGATTTACGTTTTAGTTGTATAATAATTATGAAAATGTCTGAAATTATTGCCCTATAACTTTGATCGTTAATAGCCTATTTTGCACCAATATTTACATGATTTTATTTATCCCTAGAAGTGCCAAACTTTAACAAGCTAACTTAGTTGATGATTACTTATTGACTTTTGTCTATAAAGTGTTTTATAACAGCAAATATGCATATCTCAGTTTATTGCGACAGTATGAATTGTTTGTTTCAAAAACACGCTTAATTTGGTCAATAAAGATTCATTTTTTCTGAGAGGTATTACGCTAAATGATCCATTGTGCATGGAAAAATGCACCAAATCATTTCACTACTGCATATATGCATGCTTATATGACATATCGATAAGCATGGAAAAATTTTAAATAATGTAAAATACATGAGCTGGGAAAATTGAATTTGAACACAAAATGATTCTTTACTACCTTATGCGCTGTACTAAACAAGTCACACAGCTTTATACACATCGCTATATCGACGGAGCAGATGGAAACGTTAGTATGGGCTTGATGCAGGAAGAAACCGGGAGATTCTTACTTGAGCACGATTTAAAACATCTATACGTATTGAATTGATATTTTCTCAACAAAAACATAGCAAGATGACATACTAGTGGGTTGGGCACGGAGGTGCATGGGAATGGGTTGTAACTGGGATGTCGAAAAATTAAAGGTCACGTGACATCCTCGGTACTTCTAATAGTATATTTAGGACGAGGCCATACGGGCGGAGCGAGCTAGTGGGTGCATAAGGATGAGTTTGAACTGAATTGTCGAAAAGGCGCGGGACATCTCTACTTTCCAGTACTACACTTACCTACATATCCATATAATATTATACTGAATAATTTCCTAATTACTCACTTCTATATCTTTATTTATCGTTATTTTAGAATTGTTGTGTAATAAGTATTTTGTTTTGACCCTTAGTTTGTAAAACATTTATTTTTTGTTGAAATTGTTACATCTTTTGAGAGTTAGCCTCGCTTTAAATATGAAAACATGAAATGTGCTGATAAAACACATAACATTACTCTAAGTCCGCTTAAAGATAAAACTTCTTAAAATTGGTAGAAAGTAATATAAAAAGTTGGCCATGTATTGCAGATTTTCTGTTTAAAAGAAAATGAAACATGGATAATCCTAAATTATCTCCCTTTCAATTGAATATTGTTTGAAATTCAAGTAACTGTTATTCAGCGTTAACATTAAACATTTCGAAAATTTATTTGTAGCGGTAATGCTAGTAAAGCATGATGTCGAAATAATTTTAGCTTGCGTATTTTAAAATTAACAACATCGAAAGCTGCACTAATTCGAAGTACTTAACAATCTTACATACACAGTTGTATAAATGTTATAATTTATTTCTAAGAAAACACATCGTCTTGAAAGTTTTGATATGTGTTATGAAAAACAAAAAACAAAAATATGTGTTCATACAATCAGAGTAGATATTTACACTCGTTATTTTGCAGTTTAACTATATCTCTAATCAAGCGCGAAATACTCGAAACAATGAGAATATTATTGACATATTCCTATCAGGGTACTTAGGTTTGTTTAGTATATTTTCTTTTTTTTGTGGAAACATACCCTAATGGTATGATCATTTCATTGTGATGCCTGTTCATCTAATGGTGTAAGCTCATATATAAAGGTAAGAACTGTCATTAAACTATGTTCATTTTAACTGATGCCATCCATCAACAAAATGACTAAAGTTTAATGATAGATTTTATTTTCGTGCTGGTCATGCATTTGTATAACCGATGTTTACGGTTTACAGGCCAGGGTCCGTATTCATAAAGCTTCTTAGCAAAATCTTAAGTCAAATTTTAGAAAAATGTTAAACACCATTTTCTATCGATTTAAGACGTTTTCTTAATATTGTCATGGTTATGGATAAATAAAGTCTACAGCTAAATACAGATGGTTTGCAATGTCACTGAGAGGTTAATAAGGACATTTAAAAATATGTAAAAATCTTAAAGTTTGGCCTAAGTAACCTTTTTCACTCTAAGTTGCTTTATGAATACGGGCCCAGTTGATATAATTATTTTCGAAAAAAAAACCTTTACATTGCCAAGTAGAAAGATACCACATTCAGAACACATTACGTTTCGTCACAGTGGTTCAATAAATATAACTGTGCTTTTTTGATTTGCAAATGATTTCCCGTTTCTATACTGGAATCTATTCTCAAAAGTATTAAAAAGATGATTATATAAATAACATACTTTTATATATGACATATATGAGCAATAACAAGGGAGGGAATGGTTCTGTCCATAAAGCAGTCAATTTGCAAACAGTTATATTTTCGTAAAGAAAGAAAAAAACACAACCATTAAGTACCAATACAATGTTATGACTATTAACACAGATCCAGGGTCCGTCTTCGCAATATCTAAACTTAAGTCAAAATGTATTAATTTTTAAACACCTTTTTCTATCGTTATAAAACAATTTCTTTAAATTTTTAATAATGTTATGGATTAATACAGCCCACAGCTAAATAATTATCTTAAAATAGACGCTCTGTTGTGTCGCCGAGAGGTTAATAAGGATATCTGAAAATATGTAAACATCTTAAATTTTGACTTAAGTAATATTTTCTACATAAGTTGCTCCATGAATACGGACCATGGCGTCTCTACTATTAAAAACATCCATTTTTAAATTATTAAAAGACTTAGATCCATGGCAATAGAAATATTTAAACATTTAAAGAAACGAAATCCTCGTTTTCGTCAGGGTATTATTCAAATTAAAAGTAACCACTATTGGTTTAAGATATAGTACTATAGCAAAATAACGACTAAATATAGTATAAATTCATTCAGATACTCTTGTTGTAGTTTAAGGGGAATATCACCCTGTAGTCAGTTTAATCCCGATCATCGTCGACGCTTGAATTTAAACACAGTTTGTCTTAAAAAAATAAAGCGTCTCAGACTTTCAAAACTATAGTAAGGACAGCTGGAATGGTCTTAAATGTACATGTTTTGCGTGTGATGGGTAAATATGCCGTGTTGCGTGTTGATATCTGCACTGCTTTCGTTATATAGGTTAATTCATGTATTACTTATATGTACTGCTTTTGTTATGTAGGCTAATTACACTTCAAGTTAATGATTCGCTATATCTATGATGCGTCTAATGACTATATATTAATTAAATATAAGAAATTATTTGAATATGTACTTGTGTCTGTACGTGTAGAATCATGTTTATAGTTTATGTAGGTTAATGACGATTTGTGTCTGTGATAGGTTACGTCCGTGATAGGTTACGATTTTGATAGGTTACGTCTGTGATAGGTTACGTCTGTGATAGGTTACGATTTTGATAGGTTATGTCTGTGATAGGTTACGTCTGTGATAGGTTACGTCTTTGGTAGGTTACGATTTTGATAGGTTACGTCTGTGATAGGTTACGTCTGTGATAGGTTACGATTGTGATAGGTGATAGGCAATTACTGTGGTCCTTGAATGCTACATCTCCCGATCGGCTTTTACATATTTTTGAATGCATGCTACTGTGACTAATATATATATATATGATATATTTTTTCTAAGTTAACAATCGTATGTAAACTGCTGTGCTAATTGATTTATATCGAGTAATATGACCATAGACGAACCAAAGTCAGTAAGCCGTAGGCACAGTTGATTTTTCACAAAATACAAATATCGTAAGCAATTAAAGATTCAAAACGCGTGTATAGCCTGCGGTCCTGCACAATTACATGAAAATATGATGTTAATTAAATGAACAAATAAACATATTAAATAAATATACATATATGGTAATTACTTTATATCAGATTTACTGAGAAGCACAATATTTCAAACATATTTTAAAGATTTTTTTTTCTAAGATTTCAGGAATTTTCCTTCGTGTACTATTGCTTAGTGTGAGAGAATATAAAATGTACATTTCACTGATTTTAAAATTATAATGTTGGCTTTGGTGTCATGAGCGAAGCAAACTTATTCAAACTGACGGTCGGCAATAATGTGTTTAAGCTATTTGGTATTAAATCTCTTTAGAGATGGCAAACAAGACAAATGTGGTATTCGTTTTATATTATATAGATCTAAACATAAGCTAAACAAAATATACAGAATGCAACACATAAGTACACAATTCCAACGTCATCTCCAGATATATTGTTACGTGCTGGCGTTTTCCGTTAGCATTTTCATTTTACTGATATTGTAACTTATGTAATTCTGAAGTCCCTCCACCTTACGACCGGTAATATATATTTTTAAAAATAATAATGAAGTGGGTAGCTGAGGAAAACGTGAAAATATTTAGAAGAATATTCTAGGCTATTTTTTCAGATAGGTTTTGTAAGAAAACGAGGAGAAATTATTAAGTGTTTAATTCTTGTACAACTTAATCTAAGGGAGTTAATTCTCCAGGTCTTATTCTTGTAACCGTCAATGGTTTTTCCGAGACATTCTTACTGTTTATTACACATTTGATACTTATATAATCAATAAGTATGATATATTTAAATGTCGCCAATATGATCTAACACGGAATATTTGTATATTTGACCATTGTCATAGATGATATTTGCGATCAACATGGTTCCGCTGTTGTCATGGTGTTGATGAGTGCGACCAACACCATTCCAAAAATGGTCAGTGTGTCACAGTATATTTAAGAGATAACCATGCTATTAAAGTCAATCTTGGAATTGTATGTGAACGGTTTTACGGTCTAAAAATTGCCAAGCCACGGTTGTCTTCAGCTTTTTAATTTTAAGTTGACACCACTCTAATATGCTTATGAGTATGCTTCTCCATAACGTTTTTCGGGACCAAAAATATTGTAGGAAGTCCGAATTAGATTTCGAGAAGTTTTGTTTTTTTAGTTTTGGCTACGTGTTTGTTGTTTTCGATTAGTTTGTTTGTTTGTTGTTTAACGTATACCTGGAACATGTTCAGGCTGTGTATAACGTTCTTTGTTTTGTTTGTTTGAAGTGGAGGTAAACCATCCACTTATTTCTAGGTAGAACCAGTACTGTATACATCCGTACGAATCGACACTTTCTAGACAAGTCGAGCTCCCGGTGGATTCGAATCCGAATCACAGCAGTGAGAGGCGATAACGTTTTAGCTGTGTCGAATTGGCTGTAACATTCAATATCGAGCTGGGTTTTCAATGTCGGTTTTCAATGTCGAGCTAGCTCTGAGTTCGATATTCGTTTAAACTGTATAACAAGTCATACTGCATATCGAGCTGGGTTTGAATTTCGAGCTGGCTCTGAGATCGAGATGCATTTCTCCCAGTGAATATGTTTGACCTACGACCTAGGTCAATATGTAATAATAGATATAAAATTGAACAGGAAAAGTAGAATTCAAGGACGACAGTCAACAGGAAAAACTGGATCAATGAATTTCATACAATCGTTGTGGGATGAAAAGATAACAATATTGATTGGATGTATGGGGAGACATTCTACGGTCGCCACACGGCACAAACAACACTATTGTGACAGTAAAAGTAGAGAAGAAGGTGTAAATCTCTGATACAACCATAATCTCGCTATTAAATTGTGTTTGAATATGCATATTGGTAGAATGTCAAATATAAGTATTTTTTTCTACCGACTAAAACAATGTAAAGCATCCTCAAACTAATGAATGGAAATGGATGGAAAAAAAGGGCATATAATTTACCTTCGCGCCTTTTTCGCGTGAGTTCGAATGAATGAATGAATGAATGTTGTTTTACGGCACGTCGACACGTAAATAGGTCATATTGTGCGCAAAAACCGACGAAAGATGAAGAAATTAAGTAGTAATTAAAAATTAATGTAAATATATAAATATTATAAATATAAAACTATTAAAAAATAAGGGATGATATGGTAGTAATATAAACTATATATGCGTGAGTTCGAGGTTTCCATGACTAAGAGATGCTGATCAATACACATAGATTGTCCTATGTAGTGAAACGTTGTTAGATTACAGTTAAATAGTCATGCCAACAAGTATTGACGTAACCCAGATGTCTGTACGAGAAAATGTGTACAATTACAAAATGAATTTTGTCATGATATGGATACAAAAAACATTTCAATATTACACACATGTTGTTTAGTTCAATAATCATTTATGAATAAAACGAATAGATTTTATTCTTGTTTCACCGCCACTGCTTTTGAATGATCTTTTATAATGAAATGTCTTTCCATGCTTAGATAAATAGTTTATTGTCATCATAATCGTTTGCAATGTGTTCATCGTCTTTATAAGGGTCTGAAATCGTAATGCATAGCAATGACAGTTTACATGTGTATTCAACTCTGCAAAGCCGAGAGATCAAAACTACATTCGTTAAATACAAGACCAAACACTATTAATTAAATATTTCTTTCAAACTCATTTCTCGACGAATGCGAGTGGTCCCATAGTATTGTGTCTCGCTGAATATAAAACCCAATACATTTTAGATCTCTATTCCGTCTCTGCTAACATCTTCAAAGTTATCTTAAGAGTTTATCTAGTGTTTTCAAAACATAATTTAATAAGATTTACACTTTTTTCATTATGCTCAAGTTTTACAAATGCACTTGAATCACCTTTAAGCGTCATATTTGACAAACGGTACATGAATAAATCATAACTACTATGAGGGTACATTCATACTTTGACTTTTGTCGATTTCAGATTATTGTCCTTGGTATTCACAAGATCATATCTCGGCAAATAATCATTCGATTTACATGAAGTAGGTGTTTTTAAGCTTGTTATGAAAATGACAACACAAACTCCTCATTTAAGAAACATCTGACCATGTTTTTTTCTCTTATAGGTTTACCACCACTAATTACATGTAATACTCCAAGGTGTAGTCGAATGTAGTTCCTATAATAAAAAGTAATCCCTCCTTTTTTGATGGAAATTGGCATTATAAGCAGAAGGAAACTGTCCATTTCTATTCGATTTTGTGGTTGTATGTATAAGAAGCGTATTAATAGCTTTTACTGAATCACTGATGAACATTTTCGAAATTTCGACTCTATGCTTACACTTTGTGAGCAATGAAAATAGTCAATCAATGAAAACAGCTGGTAACACTTTAACATTGGTGTCTATGGGGAAAATAATTAGTGGTTTCATACCTATAGAAGATGATAAGGCGCTTTTGGTGTCGGACTGGTATTGCTTTCTTTCGATATTAGTGTTTTAAAAAAAAATAACCCCAGCATGGAAGCATAAAAAGACAGGTTTATGTTATTTCTAATGAAAATTAGTAAAATGAAATAATCTGAACATCTTTTCTTGTGAAATGTATCCCTGCTCCAAAGCTCCTGCATATGTCAACACGAACGAGTGCTTTTCTGGCAGGATTCTATTTGGGAGAATAACAGAAAAAAGAAAACTATCTACCCCATTCGTTATATTAGATAGGTATGTTTATTGACAGAAATGTATAATATTGGCTTCACAGGTAGTTTGTCATCTGATGGCATATCTTGTCACATGAGCATGTCCCTATGTGTTCTCTGGAGGCTTTTTCCTATTATGCAAGATTGGGTTTGACCGTGCTATTGGGTCCGGATTTGTTTTTAAAATAAAGACGCCAAATTGGGCGTTTTGGCGTATTTTGATAGAAAAATGATGAACCAAAAATACACGGATTTTCTTACAGATTTTGATATTTTCACTACAAAAGTAAATTAGTGTCATGCCATCAAGCTCCATATGTCAGCTATGTTCAAATAATGTATAAAATACGGTAAAAAAAGGTTTTGCATCTCAGATTTTCATTCCGCAGCTGCGTATCTGCATATAGGTAGGTACGCGCCTGACAAAATAATACTGGTCCTGCCCGTTCACCGCCGCTCCATCGAGTAACCGACGTAAATGTATACACTTAACATAATTCCTAATTACTCACCTTTGTATTTGAAATAATTTTCTTATTTTAAATATATTTTAGAATAGTTGTTTGACAAGTATTTTACTTTTTGCAATAGTTTGTGAAGAATTTAGTTTTTGTTGAAATTGTTACATCTTTTGAGAGTTACCCTCCCTTTATATGAAAGCAAGACATGTGCTGATAAAACACATATAAACATGAAACGAAGTCCGCCTAAAGATATAAACTTCTTAAAATTGGTATGAAATAATATAAAACAACATAACAGTTTGACCCATTTATTGCAGATGGAACAGTCTATATATTATCAAATGAAAAACATGGATTATCCTAAATTACCTCCCTTTTACTTGAATGTCGTTTGGAATTCAAGTAACTGTAATTCAGCGTTAGAAGGACACATGGCAATCTTGATTTTTTAAAAACTAGCGGCGTCTCGTTAGTTTTTCTGCATAATTTGAATTTGTCCAATCATTAATGTTAATTATAAGAATTGTATTAAGCCATTTGTTTTTGCATATTATTAATTTTTGATATTATTGCACCAATAATATATTAAAACTTATAGTATAATAAAACGAAATAGTGAATACTTAAAATTTGATTTATTTAAATGTAACCAAGTAAAAGGAAAAATGATTCTGGATATACAAATCGAGACACCCATTTCAAACACTTAAAGATTGCCATGTGTCCCTTTAACATTAAATATTTCGAAAATTTCTTTCTCAAACGCATTTGTAATGGTAATGCTAGTAATTTTAAAATAATTTTAGTTGGCATGTTTCAGAATTAGGAACATCGAAAGCTGCACTAATTCGAAGTACTTAACCAAATCCTATATGTACCCAGTTGTATAAGTGTTATAATTTAGTTCTACGAAAACACATCGACTTGAAAGATAAAATGCAATGTGTTCATACAATCAGAGCAGACGATTTAAACTCGTTATTTTTCAGTTTAACCGTATCTCTAAGCAAGCGCGAAATACACAAAACAATGAGAACATTGTTGACAATGAGAACATTGTTGACATATTCTTAGGTGGGTACTTTGCAAGAATATCTCGCCCCAACACGCCGACACGCACAACTCGCGACACGCGAGACGACACCTCGGGACGACATAATTTATTAGAAATATTTCAGAATATTGTTTTTTTCACTTATTAAGCAAATAGAGGAAAGGAAAGAATGTAAGAAAACTCTGAACAAACTCGTAACAGTCAACATAAATATTGTCTGTATCTAATACGCACTTAGTTTGGAGGAAAATATTGTATTCATTGTTACGTATTATTATACTCTATAATTCCACATGCGTTTTTCTGATTACGTGGTCCCGCCTTATTTCCATTAAGTGATGGGAAAGCTTATATGAGGATTTTATAATGGATATTTCGAAAATAAAACGCGTTTAAAAAACATTTTTTGCTGAAAAATGCGATAACCTGTTTATAATTACCTATACCATGTTTTAATTTTACAATATGCAAACTTTTTAAGCCGAAATTAAGGTTTTATTTCAAACCCAAGCCAACCCCGTTTTCGCTTCTTGGAGAAGGGGTTGGGTGGGGTATGAAAGTTAGTACTCGGACCATGTAATGTGTTTTCTCCGTCATTTTACTACTAATACACATTTACAAACGCATATACATGTATACTATACTGAAAGGAAAAAGAAACGCATAATGGGTATTTCCGCTATATATTGTATGTTTAATATGCTACTGCTAATCGAATGGTACAGGGCGACATTAGGCCTGTCCTTTCGGAAAGAAGGTTTAAACAGCCCCGAACACACCAATGGTTACCCCTTTAATGTTTCAATATTGACAGAATGCGCAAATGACTCACAGGCGAGCAAACGTAGGCTTTAAACGTTGCAATCTCTTAACATTAAACACAATACTGAAATGGCTTGACTTTTTCAAGGTCTACTACATGACAGAGTTGTCCTTTCTGTAATTAGTTGCAGCACTTTTTTGTACAAAACACGTTAAGATATATCTGCAATATTACGTGGAATTAGGTGTATATAATAGCGTAGTATTGGCATTTTTTTGTTTAAGCGTTTCTTTTTCCTTTCAGTATATATTAAGTTGTTGGCGTTTTCAAAACGCGTTGGAAAAAACGTATCAGTTTGTTGAACATAAAACATACTAACAACGATATTTTCAGTCTTTATCAGGGTTTTGAAATCCGAAGCAATGTTTGGTGTAATGTCCTTAAACGTTAATCACAGGAGGAATATTTATGCATCTTGAAAACTACAAACTCTCATTATATAGCTTTTGGTTTGATTTAATTACATTTTATAGAAAGCGGTGTGTTTACATTGCGTTTAATGTTTGTTTGTTTATATCTTCAAATTAAAGAAGAAAATAAAGAATATAATAATAAAACTAGCTTAAATGAGAGGTTAATTCCAATTTTCTGAGGCATTCCAATCTCCTATCATGTTAATTTATGTTTACAAATGTACTTGCGCTTGAAGAAAATATCGTTGCATAATATTACACTGCATAACATAGCGTTTTATGACACAATGTTCTAAATCTGTATAAAGTTTACGATGCCCGAAATTGAATTGGCAAACGTTTGTTAAATATGAATATACCTTGTGACTGTGTTTTAATTTAATTGAACCACTACAATGAGTGCAACGTTTTCATTTTATCATTTTTTTGTTCATGTTCATTATTATCCCAGCATTGTTTCAGGTGCCATCTCGCTCACATCAAAAGAGCAGTGGCAGAAAAACAATAAATGTGGCTCCAGCGTAAATTCAGTTTCTACGATAGAATTTGCAGCAACTCTGCAGTTCAGGGTGAGAAGGTTCTAGGCCAATTTTCCATATTTTATCTCGATGTACATAGAGGATGAGCCTGGCATGTTCAGTCCTGTTAGGCGCCATATAACCATGTGTTGGTGCCCCTTAAAACCCAATTCAATTCAATTTAAATGTTAACAGTTTGAATTCCAATTCTGTATAATTCATGACCATTGAGTAGTTGAACTATTACACATTCCACACCTAAACGATAGTGTTTTAAAAAGCTAAAAGATAGAGAGTTAAGGAAAAACAACTTCGCTGCCTTCTGGGTTTCAAAAACACTTTAAAGAAGGTTGCGCGCATTAATTTTGAAAATATATACCTTTTATTTAAAATTCTTGTTGGCCGTAAGACCTGTGAGGATACAGTTAACACATTACAATGACAGTATGAAACAGTATAAAAATAAGTCTGGAAGCCGGTCTGTAAAGAACACCCTGTCTCCAGAAATTCGTGGGAATTCGTTTGAAAAGGGTATAGCTAACCGGATATGGATATATGGCGAAAAATAGATTGTAAAACGTATGTCCGCTATAGCTCAGTTGTATGGAAAGCCCTGGGGGACCCTGCGATTATATGATTGTTGGTAGGGAGCTATCGTCGTAAGTTAGAGTCCCTTGGTTCGAGTTCCGGTTACGACACAGTGTGTTTACCTCCTATTATATTCGGGGGCTCGTCCGAGACCATCGTGATAAACACGAGGATGTAACAGTTGGTGATAAATCGTACCTAAACTGGGATTCTAAACCAGGACCTCTAGCTTACCGTATACTCTAACACTACATTACGTGATCCGAGTATTACCTTTCATACTCCATCCAACCCCTTCTCCAAGAAGCGAAAACGGGGTTGGCTTGGGTATGAAATAAAACCTTAATTTCGTCTTAATTTCAGCTGAAAATGTCTGCATATTATAAAATTAAAACATTTAATAGGTAATTTTAAACAATTAACGCATTTTTTTTCCAGTAAAAATCTTTTTAAACGTGTTTTGTTGTCGAAATATCCGTTATAAAATCATGTAAATATAAGCTTTCCGACCGCTTAATTGAGTTAAGGCGGGACCACGTATTGGCTGAGTTATCTGTATCCGGTTAAATACACCTCCGCCAGCATTAATTTCTAATTTTACATGAGAATCACTGATTGTGTTTCTCGGGAATCTCCCGGACGAACCCCCAAATATAACAGGTTGTGAAAAGTAAAAAAGTGTGCCTTCAACGAGTCTCGAACCCATTTCCTCTATATTACCGTCCTAGCGCTCTGCCAGCTGGGCTATCGTGGTCACACGGTTTGCCAATGATTATTCAACATTCGGCTGCACCCACATAACATTTTTCCCTAATGTCTAATTATACAGGATAACCACTGACGGTTTTCATAGGATAATATCGGTCGAGCGCCCAAATATAATTGGTGGTGAAAAAAAATCGTTCCTCATCCGGTACTCGATCCCGGTTTTCCATCTAACTTTCTGTCAACTGACTTATGGAAGACACGGTTTCCTCGGCGAGTCCTTGGTCAAGCAATTATCTTAGATGGAGAGGTAAACACGTCGGTCCTGTGCACCGGACTCCTATCATCCGAGCATGTTCCGGAACCATAGGAATGTATACGATAGTAACATTAGGCCCAGGTTCTGTGATTCCTATGTATCATTGCCCTTTCTCCGTGGCGGCTCAAAATAACATAATTGAACAACAATATATTTAAATTCTGTAGAAAGAGACTTAGCCTCAATCTGTAGAAAGAGACTTAGCCTCAATCATATTTCGGATGGGAATGTAAAGTAGGCAATTACATTTTCTGAGCATGTTACAGAACCATAGAAATGTTTTCGATAGTAAATCCGTTTTTGGGCCTGCTTGAAGTAATAGATAGATAAATAACAATTTAAAACTGAAAATTAAATAATAAAAGACAGCGGAGCTCTAGCACAAATGGCAAATGCCAAATATGGCTATTGCAGAGCTGGAAGCCGGAACCCGGGTTTGAACCGGGGTCTTTAGATCTTTAGTCTAACGCTCTCCCAACTGAGCTATTCCGGCTCTGATAACAATATATCCATTAAAGTATATGTATTGTTAGTCGTGTCATGATCTCATAGTCGGGTACCCTTCCCCTACTGCGCTCGCTACTCTTTCTTCGTGCAAGAGAGAGTAGCGAGCGCAGTAGGGGAAGGGTACCAGACTAATGATCTCACAGATTTCCGATTAGACTTAAAATAGACGTTTCTTGATTGGATAAAAAACATCAAGCATTTAATAAATGCTAACTTAAAGAAACCTATGGTTGTCAATGGTCCGCACATACTCAAACATTCTGCACCGCACAATTAAGGTCTTTAGTGTTTCTTTTTGTTATTTTATATTCTTTTATTTTTTTGTCAAAATATTTCTTTACATTTTACTCTGTTACATAATATAACCAAGTAAACAATGCCGTTTATTTGTGTATTCACTTGTCTGCCATTGATATGTCAGCTTTGTATAACATATGCACATGTTATTGTCTATTGATTGAATACAATCTGTTAAAGGGACACACGACCATCTTGAAATAGTAATCGAGTATTGAATTTGCATCTGGGTTAATGCAGTAACGTTTTGATTTGCCGTGTGTCCCTTTAAACCTATGGTAGAATAACAAAGACAAATTGGAAACCCAACGTTTTCTTTAATTATATGCAAGCAGGTATAAAGTCAAAATAGTAATGAATCAATAACTCGATGTGCTAATTGTAATACTTGCATTAAACGTCAAGATTGCCATGTGTCTCTTTAAACCTGTTTTAATATAATTCAATAAAAGATTATATATACTATTTGAAGATGTTTTCTTCTTAATTCTATGTTTGTTTATATTAGTGGTAGTCAACAGTCAGCAAAATTAAAACAACTATTTGCTTTAAACTATTCAAATAAATAATAAATCATAATTAAAGATTTACAAATAGTTAAGTTAGAATGAAAAACAAAAGGGCGCCGCAAGTTTAAAATATCAAGATGTTCGTGTTAGTTTAAACATATATACCTTTTTACATTGCAGTTGTGAAACAAGTTTTTACAATTTATATTAATCACTTTAGATTGCTTCCTGGGTATAGAACCAGTACCAAGCAATCTGGATAAGCAATGTCACTTTAGATGGCTTCCAGGGTATAGAACCAGTACCAAGCAATCTGGATAAGCAATGTGGATTAATCATCTTGCTCAAGGATGAATAACATGATCACGACGAGGATCGAACCCATGGTCTCTCGATCCGGAGTCCGACGCTCTACCAGTGGACCACGCACTCGACTTGCCGTGTGTTCCGTTTAAATAATTCCTCATCAGACGATATAGTGCCGTTTTCCTTGTTGATATCAGTGTAAAATTGATTTCATTTTTAATCATTTTTAATCAAAGTTTAATTTAAAGTTTCAACTACTTCAGAAATATGTACGACTTAGCATAGGGTATATAATTAAGGTATTTACAACTTCAAATCGAGTCATGCTTTATAAACCATTTACATTTAACATAGTTTGGTTAAATTGAAACAGGAATTCATGCATGAAAAAAATCCTTTCTTTAGAAAATAAATACTTAAATATGTTGATGTTTAGCACCAGAGGTTGAGTCTATTGGTGAAGATTTAAACATTTTTTGCGGCCCGGATTATCTAGAATAGGACTGAGATCACTGAACTGGGATATTGAGCAAGTTTTAGGTTATCAACCTGTAGAGGTGTCTTACGACTCTCGCGTGTCTTAATCTATATTTCAGTTACTTATGTGTTAAATCAAATAAATCCACTCGATTAGTTCATTAAGAGAAAAAAATGTATTTAATTTTGTCTCAATTCCTCTGATAAATTAGTATTTCTATTCTTTTCATTTTCACATTTACGATGTTTCTAATCCTTCTAAAACTACTACTGTATAGTATGTGATATGTTCAGCAAAACGCCGAGCAAGTAGATATTGCATAGCAACTATTAAATACACTAATCAACCATGTATGAGGTCCCTTGTTCTTCGTTTCATTGTTAATGAGTGCTATACTGAAGGCTCTGCCGAGATTCCGATTAAAACAGCTATACCGAGAGTTGGAGTTTCACTTATCTGAACCGGATACCCATGAATGATTATTTTTCTTGCATACCATTTACATTTTGCACGTTGGCGTCGCAAACTACACACGTTTTGCATGTTTATTTACGCACTGTCATTGTTGATATAAGCGCGCGACTTTTATCTTCTCCCATGTGTAAGATTATAAGAATCTTTCTTGGATATCCGGTGAAGATAAGAAATTCCAACCCGAGGTATAAGTGATCTTATCGGAACATACCGAGGTTCCGATTAAAACACTTATAACGAGGGTTGGAATTCTCTATCTGAACCAAATACCCATGATAGATTCTTTTTCTAGCATATAAGAGACATGTTGTGCGTTGACGCCGCCAGCTACTAACGTTTTGCATGTTTTCCTGCATACCGGATGTTGGCGCGCGTGAATTGTATCCCGACCCTAGTGTGAGATGAAAATTTCTTGCATACCGGACAAGCATATCCGTCATTTTACCGGGGCTAGATTATAAGAATCTTTCATGGGTATCCAGTGATGATAGGGAAATCCAACCCGAGGTATCTGTTTTTATCGGAACCGAGGCTCTGCCGAGGTTTCGATTAAAACACTTATACCGAGGGTTAGAATTCTCTATCTGAACCGAATACCCATGATAGATTCCTTTTCTTGCATATCAGAGACATGTTGTGTGTTGACGCCGCCAGCTACTAACGTGTTGCATGTTTTCCTGCATACCGGATGTTGGGGCGCGTGAATTTTATCTCGACCCTAGGGTGAGATGGAAATATCTAGCCCCGGTAAAATGACGGATATCCTTGTCCAGTATGCAAGAATATAAGAATCGTTCATGGGTATCCAGTGAATATAGGTAAAATGACGTATAACCTTGTGCGGTATGCAAGAAATTTCCATCTCACCCTAGGGTAGAGATAAAATTCACGCGCGCCAACATCTGGTATGCCGGAAAACATGCAAAACGTTAGTAGTTGGCGGCGTCAACGCGCAACATGTCTCTGATATGCAAGAAAAAGAATCTATCATGGGTATTCGGTTCAGATAGGGAAATCCAACCCTCGGTATAAGAGTTTTAATCGGAACCTCGGTCATATCAAAGTCTTCATAAAGGAAGTATTAGTAGCTTCTTTGCTTAACGCTCAGCGTATACAATGTAGATCTAGGACTGATCGACCCGGTGTCAGTATAATGTGACACGGTTTGGTATCATGTCCAATGTCTCCTGGCCGGTATTCCACAACCTCCGCTCAGGGATATTGTAGCCACTAATCCCTGCCACCACACAAATCACGTGACGATAGCTGAGGCCATGTGATTACAAAAAAAAATGGCGATACACTAGGTAATGCTTGGTACAGCAAACTCTTGCCGTAACCAACAGGCAATTGACAATAACATCGACCATCACCTTCGAGAAGATGTTGAAAACATTCAACCTGGTTTTGGCTTGGGTGTAATCTCTTTATTAAATTTACGCACAGCTTCCGTAATGTTCTCAACGGAATTTATTCATTCAGTTGGGTGAAAATTCATTACATTTGTTTGTTAACAAGTACTGCAACTTAGTAACCGGTGTGCATGTTCGCTTAAATTGATATTTTTTATATAAATAAACTATGTTTGTACCCAAATACCGTTTTTCACACTATTTTCCTATATTATGAACAAAGTAAGTTGAAATAGTGGCCTAAAAATATTTAACCAAAAAATTAAACTTAGCTGGATTTCAGCTATAAATGTGTGTGTTGGCAGTGATTACTGTAACAGAAAAGGGACGTAACCACTGCGGGGAGTTTGGGTATACCAGTGGAAGTACTATAAACTCACTGCCACATGTAGACACCGCCGCGATATACTAGTAACTGACTGACTGTTAAAAGCGATAATATTATGTCTCTGAGATTTATTGCATTTAAGGACATCCGAGAAAGTAATATATTTAAGAGTTGATTATAAATCAAAGTTCTTATTTAGTATGTTCACAAAAGTAACAGTTGATATATCAGATTAATCGTTGATCCGTTTGGATATTAACACTGTTTTAAGTCGTTTATAAAACGCTTAAGAGCGGGTTAGATTTGTCAGACGTGCCTAAAATGAAATATAGCAAGATATATTTCATCTGTTAACGTTCCAAAAAAGTTGAGATAAACTTGTAACTCATGTAATTAACTGTTTCTTGTATTTATCGGTTTGTTTTAGGCATTGAAATCTTATTTGACATTACGGTATGATTGTTAGCGCGTATCAATAACTCGGCGCTACAAACTTTAAGAACGGCTATTGAAATTGCGCGTTTTACCTATATAGCTATACAGTAATCGTCGGTTTCCATCATTTATTCATTCAGTGCCGTTGAGTGAAAGTTCATTACATTCAGTACATCAATGCACGTTTGTGTCCCATAGAAACGGGAGATTGTATTTGTGGATACACACTTGAAACTGTTAGTAGAGTGTATTAATTAAACATAATTAACAGTGGAGAAGCTCACGGGAAATAAAACGAGTAAAGATGATGACAATTGTTAATAGGTAACGGGAGTAGCAGCGTGATCAGAAGATTGGTTGGAAAATTCAAACTTAAATCTAATAGATGCATTTGGAGACAATTTAGTTAATCTACGAATACGTTATTGGATTTATATCTGTATTTTTTTGTAGTGTTTCAAGTATAATAGTGATTGTGTCATTCATTTGAGTTAAAATAAACCCTTCACTATGACAGGTGGGGTGAAACAGAATTGGGAGAAACCCGAGACTCGAGAGAACTACCTATTCAGGCTCGGATCAGAGGTAATATACACTCTATATATACACGTGCATTACTTTATCTTCGGGTCGTTCTTTATATGGCAATCTGATTAATTACCTTTATCAGGACTTGCGAGCATGCATCTTCATACACGCGCACTTTTCCATTTGATATTTATGTAGGCCCTATACAATTTCCGTATAAGCGACTGATAACGAAAATAAATGGGGCTAAACATCCCGATAACACATCTTAGTAGGATATATTGGTGGAATCAACCTCAGAGGAGATGAGATTAATGGGGATCAGGACATTCCGCTGCTAGAGATCAGTAGCACTTAATCTCAATGCCCTATCCAATGAGCTACCGAGTCCACTTACGACAAATGATACCTTCCTTACACATATATGTAAGGAAGACAAATTAAAAACTGCGTTTTGTGGTTAGGGTCAAAGCCCTACTATTGGATTGGTGAACATCCTTCACCATGAGATTGGGGTTGCCCGTATCAACAAACAGTTTTATTAAAGTTGGTTGTACCAGAAACATGAAGGACTGCAACAGCTTCGTTTTTCTTATTAGTATATCATCAGTTTTGACACATATTAAGTCTTTACTACGTAGGCCTATAAACTCAGCTTAAATTGAAGCTATACACTTGAAATTTCGTCTTTTTACACCGACCGATGCCACAACCAACCCCAACATTAGTGATGAATGTTTCACTTTTAAACTTCAGTACATAAAGTAGCATACTTATATTATGATATTATCATAAAGTATATACCAATATTCTATTTTCACAACAGTTGAGAGAATTAATGTCATTCAGAATGAATGCAGGATTCCTAAAACAAAAGTATTGCAACCCCAGCCTAGCCTTGTGATACACGTTGCTACTGCATTTATATGTTACGTTGCGCGAGTCAGCCTCGCGTACGGGAGGTTGTGAGTTTGATCCCCGACGGGGTCACGCCAGTCTTCATTAACATGATACTAGTAGCTCCCTTGCTCGGCGTTCGGCATATAAATGGCAGTGCTTGGACTGGTTCGATGTCAGTATTGAGTGGGTGGGGTATATATCAGTGGTATTCCAGTGTGGCAGCACTAAATAGTTCAGCCTTTAATTGGACACCGTGGTGATAGGATTGAACGCTTGTTAAAAGCGATGTAAAACCCAATACATGCATACGTTGTGCGACTTGTGCGACACTAAACATGCCTGAAATAGTCCGCAACTTCTAAAACATTTACCGCAGTTACTATTGTTGTTCATGTTTATCTTATAAAATAAACATATTTATATAAAATAGTTGTTAATTCATGACAATAGCAAAGACAATGCGGATTACGTATGTGATAGGCTTCCTTGGCGACATACCTTTTGATAGGACTTGTATCTAGTGTGTTTAGCGGCGCTGTGAATTGCACATTATTGTAATTACATACTACATTTACATTTTCTGTTTCGTAAGTTTACGCCATTTTTAAAGTATGACAAATTGAGGTGTTACAATAAGATAATTATCT